>OY735216.1:4968053-4980553 GCA_963457665.1 Thysanoteuthis rhombus
TGCAATTAAACATAAAACTCTTCCATAAATAGATAAAAAATAACAAAACACTTTTGTGAAAAGAATAGACATTGTTCTTTTTTTAAATTACCGAAAGTTCAAGAAGTAACTTTAATCAAAAGTTATTTCCCTGGTTATAAAAATCTAAAATTTGTACATGGATTGAAGAGTTAAAGGCAGTAACAGAACAGATATATATCATTGGTTCTACTATCCGTGGCTAATTTACCAAGATGTTTAACATCGTCTCCCTCTATAGCCATCCCACAAAATGCATCAACCACGAAGCAAGGTCTTTGATTTTTCAAAGGAGAAAATAACTTTAGAAATGGATGTGTACAAAAGAACATTTGAATAACAGGAAGTTGAAAGGAAACGGAAATGAAAATGTGAAAAAATGATTCAAGTGTTAAGATATTGACAGCTATTTACAAAGCACGTACATATTTTGTAGGTTCTCAGACATAGCAGTTATTAATAAAATGTAGATAGAAATATACAATGTATTTTTGCCTTTGTGCATATATATATATATGTATATATATATATATATATATATATATAAATACAAATCAGTAATTCAACATCTGATACATTCAACATTAAGTTAAAGTAGAGCTTGAAACAAAGGATTTGCAATACAAACAAGTTTATGTTTCTGTCCTGTTTGGGCTTCTTCAGGTGAATCTTCACATATTTGTACAACAAATCCTTTATTTCATCATATATATATATATATATATATATATATATATATATATATATATAAGCAGGGATACCCAGCATAGTCCAGGGGAAAATAACTACATATATAACCAAACAGGAAAAATACGTTCTTTGATATATTTCTTCTTATACAACACAACTGATGAAAACAAGAAAAAAATATTCTGAGAGAGAAAAAAAAAAAACAAATCATGTCATCCGTTGGTTTGATAGGGTTTCTGGATACACTCAAAGCAATCTGGAGAGATTGTCCTTGTGCCTTGTTAAAATTTCCAGAAGTGACCCTTAATTACCCCCTGGATCAACCTCACATAGTGTATAACTCTCACCCAGAAAAATGTACCCCTATGCAAAGTTTCTTCATCCTAAGTGCAATACTGTGACCATAAACTTGGAAAATTTGTGAGAAATAACCAAACATCTCAAATACATTTTCAACATGACCAGAAATGACCTCTGGTGACCTTGAATAACCTCCAAGATTAATGTCAAATAGATTGCAATATTTTGCCCTTAGAAGATATACACATGGGCCAAATTTTAGTTTCTTCAGGCAAAATGTGGCCTACAACTTGGAAAGTTGGTTATAAATGACCAAGAAATGACCTCTGGTGACCACGAATGAGCTCCAAGGTCAACCTCACATAGCCTATGTCTTAAGTTGACCTCTCCTCAGTCTACATGCAGAATATTAGATCGATGGACCTTGTTGATTTTACAGAGAAGAGGCACAAATAAACAAACAAAAGGTATTAGTATATATATATATATATATATATATATGATGGTTTGGCTTTACAAAAAAAGTCCCAGGAGAATCTCCCATGTCTTTGCAGGTCCTGAGTTGGGAGGGCCATTATGTAAATAGCCAGAAGGCCTGCACAATGGAGTTTTAAAGTGAAGTGTGGCAACATATATATATGCACATACAAAAAAAAAATATGTATATATGCAGACACACATACACAATTTGCTTTCATACATACATACAAATGTTTGTGTGCACACCCAAATATCAAGAATGTAAGAATGCCAAGAAACATACAAAAACAAAAAAAAGAGAAAAGCTCTAGAAATAATTGAAATTTTACTGAAATCACAAAAATAAGCACAAACTGAGACCATGAGTGTTGAAATGGAAAAAGAAACGAAGAAAAATAATTAATAAATTTCATCCGATCAATCAATATATCTAAGAGAGAAGAATGAAAGAAAGAAATACAGCTTTGGTTAGTCACTTAATAGAACCTGTTTTGTACCCCATGTTTTTTGAGTGCATGCCATGTTGGGGGTGATCAACCAAAAAAATTGAAAGAGGAGTGATGAATAAATAAGTTACTTCTTTTGCCTTTTGAAGGATCATTGATAAAGTTTGAATTTTCAAAAAACATGCATGAATTCAGCCAGACACAAATTAAGGAATTTAGCATAAACTTGCATTGCAAATTGAACCTCCCACAAGTGACCTATATGAGGGTGATTTTTCTGAAAACAAAAAACAGTGCTATTCATAATGAAGACTAAATGTTCTAATTTTCATCCCTCTATCTCCATTGGTCTTGCTTGTATATATAATACACACATAACCAGTCATAAAGACCAACTTAAAAACTGAAAAAACTGATGTTGACAGTTTTTGGTTAAGGGTTTTTAATAAAAGAAGAATTTATGGAAAAATTTCTCTTCAGATTTGGTCTTTCTTCAAGCTTCTCTTTTCTGGTAATGATCATCACCAAAACAGTGTTCTTTCCCTCACCTTGGATGTCTCCCCCACCCCACTAAAAACCAATTTGGTGTGGGGTGGGGTGGAATGGGTTGTTGAAAAAAACAAAAATCCATTTTTTTCTGGATCTAATGAGGAATTGACATCTAAATTTTCAGCCCTCTAACTCCATTGGTGTGGTCATATAAGTAATATATACATAACCAGCCAGACTCAGAAGAAAACTGAAGAAACTCAAGTTGACAGTTTTGATTGACGGTTTCTAAAAATAAGAAATTCGATCAATAATGTTGATCATATTATGATAAAACAATAATTGGCCCAAGCATGATCACTGTAGAATATCTGTAGCCATCATTGATGGCAAAGGGTACCATCCTTTTCAAGCCCCTATTTGTGTAAATGTTTGTTTATTTGTTTCAGCACTCCTGGCCATACCAAAATCAGCTGCAGAACTCCATTAGGCACATTCTAAAAAATTTTCTTTTAGTTTCAGAAAATAGGCATTCTGACCTTTTTAGGACCTAATTCTGATGGGTTTATCAATTTATTTGTTTGTTTGTTCCAGCATTCCGAGCCATACCATTTTGTCTACAGAAATTATCAAAAATACCAAACCACACAACTCTAGTATCCAACTATCAATTTAATGATGACAGTATGAGAAATTCACGGTAATCAATATAGTTTGAAACAATTATAAGTTGTTTAAGTGTTTATATGTCATCTATTAAACAACCGTAGCCATCGAAGATAATGAAGAATCACATTGTTTTTTTTTTATGTGTGTATGTTTATGTGTCTGTGTGTTCTAGCACTCCTGGTCATACTGTTTTGTCAATGGACTTGAAAATTGAAGTCAGTGTTCCACTAAACCCCTTCCAAAAATGTTTTTTATTCTGACCTCTCTTCTATCCTTATTCTGACAGGTTATTAATAATTAAAAGCAAATGTTTCTAGATGTTTTTTTTACTCTATTTTAGATGTTTTCTAATGAAAAATGCTACTGATGTCATAAAGAGAATTTACTTTCAACATATTCATTCTTTGATGGAATTTCTTTACGGGACTTCAAATTTTGATGCTACGGTTGTTCAATTTATTGACTGTGATGGCAAGTTACAAATGCGACTCTTAGACTCTTGTGACTGAGCAAGATTACAAACTTTTACCCATGGTATCAAATACACAAACCGACGCGCATTTATAACAGTGGCTCTGGTGGCTGCAATTGTTCTACAAGATTTTGAGCTTAATTGCAAAGAATTCTCTAGAAGCCTTTAGAATTCAAAAATTTATAAATTGGAGGAACCTTTTTAGGGAAATGAAGCTGAAAGAGTCTATAAACTTGAAGAAAAATCAGTGGTGACTCAGTCAACTCATTGGAATGATACATTGGAAGAAAAAAAAGTTTTTCTTGAAGCGCAAGAAAGTCAACCAGTGATTTTGCTGCATAGCAACACCAATCCTCATGTTGCAAACATGATGCAGCAAAAGATCATGTAGCTGGGATAGGAAGTTCTTCCATATATACAGCATATTCTGCAGCCCAGTCAACTCCAGGTCATTACATATTTTACTCCATGCAACTTCTGAATATCGAATGAAATATTTTGTCGGCAAATGCTTGAAACTCAGGCATCAGTACAAAAATACAACAAGAAGGAAAGACTGCTTGTGGGAAATGTCTAAATCCAGATCTGTCTTCTGTTAAATCACGAGATATCTTGACAAAAATGTCTCCTCTCTATCATGCCACAAAGTTCGACAAAGAATGAGTAGAAGATTGCACAGTTTACCAAACCACTCTCCTATAACTATCCCTTGACCAAGCAGTATGAACAGTAAAAAGTTGTTACACTCATAGTTCTATCTAAGCTGTGCATATGCATTCATGTTTTTGAACCAGCTCACAAAGGAAATTGATGTGTGCAGAAACGTGTAATTACTTGAAATGGTGTAGTCATCATTATAAGCATGATAAAGATATATTATTATTGGAAATAATCTATTAGTTAACACAAGCACAAGAATTTGGTGTGCACATCTTCTTGTCATAGCAAATAAATTTACCCAAAATAACTTTTTTTCGTACATTAATAACTTAAAAAATTAGTGGGAACGTTGTTTACAACCATCATCAAACTTGACAATGGCCTGAGAGATGAACTTGTGTCTGTATATATATCTATATGTATACATACTTTCATATTGTCATTGATTGATTTTATTATTTTCAAATTTTCTCTCATGGAGACACAGAGCAGCTGCAGTCCAGATATATCTTGGAAATTCCCAGGGCAAATTTTTCATTTTTTTCTCAACAAATGAAAACAAGAATTTTTTTTCTCCCTTTTTTTTTTTGTCTTCCAAGCTGTTTCTCTCTCTCCCTTTTTTTTCCACCCTAAAACATTTTTCTCTTTCTCCTTTCCTCTTTGAGTATATCTACTTCTTGTTTTCTTTCTCCTTTGCTCTCAGTATTCTTCTTCTTCATCATTTTTTCTTCCACTCTCTCTCTTCTCTTCTCTTCTCCCAATCTTCTTCTTCCCCTCCCGATTTTCTTCTTCTTCTTCTTCCCCTCCCTATCTTCTTCGCCTTCTGATTTCCTTCTCCTTTTCCCCATCTTAACCACCTTCTTTCCCTCCCTATTTATCTCCTCCATATTCCCCTCCCCATCTTCACCACCTTCTTCTCATCCCTCATATCTTCTTCATCCAAATTGTTCCCTTATATTTGCCTCTCTCATCTGTATTTTTCTTTTCTCTTCTTCCTTTTATTTTTCTTTCCCTCCTTATCTTCTTCCTAACCCTGTTTCTCATAATTTTCTCAGTCCCAATCTCTCTTCCTATCTCATAGTTATAAAATACAACAAACCATGACACACCTGTCATGAAGACTTAGACAATAATCTAATTTCAATGTTTAGATATCAAATGGCAATAACAGATAAGCTCCTAACAACAGTGAATAATGAAACCATATCATTTCAAGATTGTGCAAGTAGGTCTGTACAAGCTGTTATTTCAGACAAGACAATCAGCCTGCAGCTCTAACCACTGAGCTACAATTTCAAATTTCTAAGCTCTTGATAACGGTAACCAGATGATTTAAGAAAATAACTGTGAGCATCATCATTTCTGCCCATTTCTTCTCTCCGAGAAATTACAATCTTGAGCATAAATGTCTACCTGGGTCTAGTTCTAATATTTTGACCAGGAGTATGTTGTCTGGTTTTTTAGTGAGCTTATTCTGATTTCATCGGTTTCTCTGTATTTAGGAATTTTTGGAGTACCTCAATTGATTTTTCAAAACCTACCACAAAAAAATCTCTGAAGTAATCTAAAGAAGAAAAATAATACATTTATATAAGTTTATGTGGTAAGTTTACTCTGAAATTTAGAGATGAGCTGCTCAGATATTCACCAAAAAAACAATGACAGAAAAGGGAGAGACAAAACTTGAGAATTTGTTTACAAGTTCCCACAATGCAATGTAGCCAAAGGCCCTCAGACAGACTTCACCCAGAGAAAATTTCACTTAAAAAAGGATAGAAATTAAACTATTGTAAATAAGAAAAAAAGCAACAAAGATCAAGATATAATAGTCTTGATTTGTCCAAATTTTCAAGGTGAGGACAGTACCTGTTCCAAAGGTGCATTTTTGGAAGGGACTTGACTTTATGGTGTTTAGAGCAACCTGCTATAATTGTCACAGAAAATAATTTTCCTTCCACCAAATGAAACTACGGCTCTGAAGTATTTTGGTTCAATATTCAGATATTTTAAACCTAAATTTAGGAAAACCTAAAGAGCTGAAGTCAAGGGAGATAGTATATTGAATATGGAGAAATAACTTGAGTTTTTAAAAATCTCTTATTCATTTTTATTGAATTGTTTGAGAACCGCTGGACCAAACAACTTCAAACTCAACCCTGTTCTGCTTTGCGTGAATGCCGACTTTATTCAATGGTCAGTTGTTGAGTAATCACAATGCATTCCTCACAGAGACACAGACTGAGATTTCTTCAGTTGTAGCTAGTTGAAAGACTGTCATGATTCATTTTGATTTTTAAATGCCATATTGTATTGAGAGATCACAAGACAGTACAATATATCAGGGAAAAGACAGGAGTCCAAGACATCATGGGAACCATAAGAAAACTCAAATGGCCATGGACAGGTCATGTTGCAAGAATGGTAGACAACAGCTGGACATCTCCACTCACAACACTGATCCCCAGAAATCATATGCAAATCTGAGGCCGGCAGAATACAAGATGGAGAGACAAACTAGACGAATTCAAAAAGTATTAGCTCTGCAATGCCAGATGATAGAAAGGTGTTGCAAAGCCTGAGGAAGGTCTATGTCCAACGATTAAAGGACGATGATGATGATGTTTATATCTAGTAGTAGTAGACATAACGGTCTTAATTTCTTAGAAAAAGTATTTTCAATATTAGTTTTTCTTTACTAGTTTTTTAAATTACAAATCAGAGATTTGAAATGAAAGAGTAGAGCAATAGTGATATCCAAATATTTATGTGAAATTACCTTAAGAAGTAAAAAGCTCATATGGAGCTGATAAGATGCAGTTCTCCATAAAGAAGAATTGAAAAAGTTTGCAATAAACATTGACTGAAACTCTGCTAATAAAATGGAGAACTAGTTTCTTCCAGATACTTTTTTGAGGGGGAAAATTCCTTTTTGGAGATATAACTGAAGATAAGAAAGTTAGCAAAGAGAAACTTTTATCATTCAGACATTTAACTTGAAAAGCAGGTCTGGTTAGTCATTCAATAGAAACCATCAAATTGTCTCCATCTTTTTACCTGCACACTGTGTAGGGGGTGATCAAATAAAAAGAAAAAGGGAAAACTGAGAAATCTACTCCCTCACCTTTTGTTGGGCTGTGATCAACAAAAAAGACTGAATTTTCAAAAAAACAAGCTGTCAAGCACAAATTAAGAGACCTATCTAGCATGCATCATAAAATGACCCCCCCCACCGCCCCATTGAAATCTATTTAGAGGGATGTTTGAAAAAAATATAACATTTGTTGTAGACTTAATAAGGAGTAAATGCTCAAACTTTCAGCCATCTAGCTCCATTGGTGCAGCGTGATACATACATAGCCAGCCAAAAAGACAGATAAACCAACTTGAAAACCAAAGTTAGATAAATTTTTCCATCAAAGAGCATAGATATAGATATTTATTTTCAGATTTGGTCTTTCTTTTGCTTTCCCTTTTCGGTTAAAGATCCTTCACCAAAACAGGGTTTCATTTCTTGCTTTTGTATCTGTTGATGTCACTAGTATGTAAAAATTTACTCACTCAAGTGTCACACAATCTGCTTCTGATAAATTGGGAGGCTACACCATGCCTGTTCACCCATTTGAAAGCTGATTATTCAAGCTAACTGTCTGCTTTATCAACCATGAGGAGGAAAAAAAAACGAAAAACAGGTCATCTAAACAGAATTAATAGCAATAGACATTGTGGGCAAAGATAAAAACCGTTAAAACTGCAAGGAGATTGTTGAATCAAAGTTCCCAAAACAAGAAACTTAGATCAATCCAACTGCTACCATTCTGTCAAGAGAGAGATAAGAGTTGACGCTCATATGCATCGTCAAGAAGAATGACAAAATGTAAATCTGAAGAAGCCATCAGCCTTGTAGCAGTGAAATAACAGAAAATAATGTGTAATGATATTAGCTTATCTGTCAAAAAAAGTGTACTGACAAGGTCCTTCGAGATAGTCCAAATTGGAGCTTACGAGAATATTTGAAAAAGCAGTCACGATAAGAATGTGAATCTGAAGAGGAAAAAGGTTGCGTCCCAAAAAATGAAGAAAAATACTTATGCATCATTTGAAGATGATACTGCAGAATGGCGTGGGATACCCCAATTCTCGTATGCTCACTAAAAGCAATGTGAAGCCAGTTCAGTACTTAAAAGGGTGACCAAAGCAGTGTCGAACCTGTTCAGTACCTAGATGGGTGACCGAAGCAATGTCAAGCCTGTTCAGTACCTAGATCTTTTATCTAAAATCATCTAAAAAATACCAGCACGGAATGACCATAGAAACCCCCAAAAGTACTTTTAGATCTGTGCTTAGTATTGTAATTCAATGCAATTTTCAAGGTTGTAGCCCCACCCCAATATGGCCAGGAGCAACTGGAGATGCACACAGACAAACAGAGAGAGAAGAATCTGTAGCCCACTTGGCTGGTTGGTCACCAAGCCATTTATGGGGCTACGTTGATTCGAAATGATACAGGAATGTTAATCTGTGGAGATGAACGAATAATAATGATCTCCTATGTCCAAATTATGAAAGATGAGAAATGAATGATGTGTCTGGTGTATAACAAAGAGAATAACAAAGATGAGGATGCTAGTATGAAGAAATTAATGAGCCATAGAGAAACCGAGTCTAAAATAAAATAGTGAAGATATATCAATGTATCAATTAAGCATCTATGGCAGTCGATCAGGAAGTAAGAACTGAAAAATAAAAAAATCAAAGAACTAAAAAGAAAAACGGGATGTCAATAAATTATCCTTGCTTCTTTGATAAAAGGCAAAAAACAATGTACTATCGGTGTGTATGTGTGTATATGTCTGAGAGTGTAAAGATGTATTTCTGAGAGAGTGTGTGTACATGTGTTGAGTGAGTGCCTGTGTGTCAGAGAGAGAGAGAGATTGTACGTATATATTTAAGAGTGAAAGGGTGTGTGTGTTTATCTGAGAGTATAAGGGTGTAGTTGTGAGAGTGTGTGTACATACCTGAGAGAGTAAAGATATATTTGTGAGAGTGTGTGTGTGAGTGTGTATATCTGACAGTGTGTCTGAGTGTGAGAATGTATGTGAATGTGTATATCTGAGAGTGTAAGGACATATTTGTGAGAATGTGCATGAGTGTGTATATCTGAGAGTGTAAGGATATATTTGTGAGAATGTGCATGAGTGTGTATATCTGAGAGTGTAAGGATATATTTGTGAGAGTGTGTGTGTAAGTGTGTATATCTGAGAGTGTAAAGATATATTTCTGAGAGAGTGTGTGCATGTATGTGTACCAGTGAGTGTACATATGACTTTATCTTAGAGTGCTAGAGGGTATTTCTAAAAGTGTGCGTGCCAGTATATATCAGTGTGAGAGAGAGTTTGAGAGTGTGTGTGTGTGTGTGTGTGTATGTGTGAGAGAGAGAGAGAACGAATGTGTCCCTATTTGCATGCACATATGGCAGAGTTATGTAGAGGCAGTGATTCACTGACCATGTTCAAAATTATGGTCAAGTGTTTGACCGCAAAACTGATGATCGGTAAATGGAATCTTTGGGAGTCTTTGCATTTTAGTAATAAGAATCAATGTAGCAGCAAAGGAATTGGTAAAGAGATAAGAAGGTCCATTTGTATCAAATGAAGTGTCTTTTATTGTGGGAATGTGGGGCGGGGGAGATAGGAGCTAGAGGTGGATAATTGATTTGATGTGGGTGGGTGGGATTGAAAAGTAAGAGAAAAGATGATTGGAATGAGGCATGGTGGAGTGATTCCTAGACGTAGAGGAATAGATTGCAGATGAGACTGATTAGAATGGACATTAATGGAATAAGATGAGAAGACAGATGGTTGACCATTGTGCGGAGGGGGGGGCAGGAAGTAAGTACGAAAAAATGAAGAGGGAGGGAAGGAGGGAGAAATACAAGGAATGCACCAGAGAGAGAGAGAGACAGAGAGAATGGAAGAAAGTAAGACAAATACAGAGACAGAAAAAAAGAAAAGAGAAAGAAGATGAAGTGGGAGGGAAATAGAGAAGAGTTGAACCAGCAAAGAGAAAGATAGAAAGGAATAGAGAGAGAGAGAAAAGTTGGTCAACACAAGGGAGAGAGGTGTAAAAAAAAAGTAAGATATGAAGCAAAGAGAGAGAAGTTTAAGAAAAAAGAGGGTAATAAAGACACTAAGATAAAAAGGAATAGACAGGGAGAAAGAGAGAAAAGAGGGTCAATACAACAAGTATTGGCTCCACAACACCCATGAGAGAGAGGTGTGGTGAATCCAGGGGAAGGTCTATGTCCAATGATGGACGTTAAAAGACTGATGATGATGACTATTTATAAAACTTTTGGAGAGTGCCCTTCCATTAGGGGCCGGGATGGGAAGACGTTTTCAAATAGACCCTAATCCTCCCCCAGATACATTTTCTGCACGGAAAATAAGTAGTTCAATGGTGGGAAGGCTGATAAAAATGCTGACGTGATGAAATTGCCCAGAGGGAGAGTGAGAGAGGCAAAACGAAACCTCACTCACTGAAAACGTTTGGATTAAGACATTTCTTTATAATAATGAGAATTGTTGTGGTTGTTGTTGTCTATTGCATGGTTGTTGTGATTATCAGATTACCAGGGCCAGAGCTGAACGACAGGGGGATGAAAAGAAAATAAAAGATGATGGTTTGAGTACAATCTGACCCATTCTAATCTCTAATTCCATCTTATCTTTTTCTTCTTTCTATAACCATTATCATTTTTATTTCCTTCTTTTTTCTCTTACTAGTCCAATGGTTTCAATAATCTCTGCGTGAATCAAATTCATTCCCCCAGTAAATTTTGGGTTATTTCTACTTAATTTTTTTCAACTCGAAAAACACATCCAAATTTGCATTCAATCGAACGTGTTTTCATTTGTGATCTTTTAAAATTCTTGATGACGCATTTTCACCGTTATTATTTGATTAGTTTTATTCCATCTTATCATTGTTGCTTTTCAAGACAAGTGCAAATTAAATAATTTCAGAGAGTAGGAGAAAGCGACATCATAGGATCCATTAGAAAACTCAAATGGCAATGGGCTGGTCTTGTTGCAAGAACAGCAGTCAACCTCTAGACATCATGACTCAAAATGTGGATCCCCAGAGATCATATGTGAAACAAATGCATGACGAATTAGACAAGTTCAGAAAATATTGGCTCCATGGCACCCATGACAGAGAGGTTTGGTGAATCTTGGGAAAGTCAATATCCAATGATAAACGCTAAAAGGCTGCTGATGATGAAAAGTGATTTTTAAACAAAGTGTTTTCATTATTATTAATCTGTTGCTAGTTTTACTGCATCTTATTATTGTTACTTTCTAGATGAAGCATTTTCAGTATTATTTCATAATTAGTCTTTCTCCATTTTATTCCTACACTCTGGGTTAATACAATCTTTAACCATGAGAGTAAACAAGATTGGAAATAAGCAAATAGCTTCCAATGAGACACGACCCTTGCATCACATACTGCGGGAACTCGTTTTTCATAGATGTCACCCTAACTACTTTGAATGGGGAAGCTTTGAATGATAAATTGGAGCACAAATCTGTAGTCATTCTACCATTAATTCCTTTCTAATTCCCCATGCCATATTTGTTTTGTTACCAAGTGATAGTCCCGAGTTATTTTTTTTAATTTCTAAAGAGAGTAAAGCTAACGATGAAATAATGTCTGATGTTCAAGGGTATATCTTCCTTTTTGATTCATTTTTTACTAGACCATTCCCTCAACTTTTTCCAAAAGGTCTTTCAACCATTTCAAGACTGACCTATTAAAGTGCTTAATGCCTAAATTAAAATTTTTCAATAGACTTATATTAGAGATCAAAAGGACATATATATATCCCAGCAGTCATAGAAACCATCAGATATTTATGTTCACCGAGTCTCAAAAGGTTCAGGTGAATCAGAAATTTCAACTAATTTTAATACTATAATTAGAAATGATTTTCTATTGATAATCAAATTGCCCGAGAAATATAAACTGAATATAAGTATACACATAATGCTATTGATTTTAATTATTGGATTGTTCAAAGAGCTTGTTTGGTTTATTTAGTGAAAATACAATTTTTATTTTTGACATCAACTTGATTGATTAACACATACATAGTTTCTTTTCAATATCTTCTATCATCTTTCAAGCTAATTCATAATTTCATCCTTCCAGCTCAGTCATTCGTTCCTGGCAAAGAACTACTCAATGTGCCTTTTGGAGTCTTCTAGAGAATTAGA
>OY735216.1:4983053-5023053 GCA_963457665.1 Thysanoteuthis rhombus
TTATATTCAAACAAATCAACTATGAACAACAGAATATCTACAAAATGTACGAAAGAAAAAAGGA
Organism: Thysanoteuthis rhombus; assembly: GCA_963457665.1. Classification (NCBI taxonomy): domain Eukaryota; kingdom Metazoa; phylum Mollusca; class Cephalopoda; order Oegopsida; family Thysanoteuthidae; genus Thysanoteuthis; species Thysanoteuthis major. Next base: position 4,983,118 of record OY735216.1, read on the forward strand.
GAATAATACATTATTTTAAGGCGAGTTATCTTGCCTGTGGCACTGGATTGACAACTTGCTAAGACAAATCATCTTATTCATGCCAGCAAACAGGTTAAACCAATTTATATTTCGACAAACAAGAATGTCTCATTTTTTTCCAAACCTCATGAAACTAGCTGACAAGATATCTTGCAAAAAATTTCCTTACCCTTGAGTGGTTGACAAGATATTTCATCAATATGACATTACACATTGTAAGGTCTTATAATTATTTATGCTGTACTGGAAACGGCGCAATTTAATTTCGCCACCTCAGGAACAAACTTTAGTTCTACATGTTTTCACAAGGTGGCAATGTTTATGCTTTTTGCTGACGAGTATGATTTAGATCACACCTATTAAACAACATCCAGGCATACAAAAATTGTACCAGCCAAATTCAAAACCATCTTACTTAGACATTGAATTGAATAGTGATTCAAGACAACTCATAAATGGTGAAGACAGTAAAAGCAATGATTGTCCTACAGTGACAGTGATATTTCCCCAATATCATGATGTATTGGAAGTTCAAAAGTGAAAAAATGATATTCGAGGGCAAAAAATAGTGAAAAAATATATTCAATCTCATGTGGTTTGAGTGGAAAAAGCAACACAAACAATTTTTAATTTACTGCATTTAAATATTGGATTTGAATCCAAATATTGCGCATATGAAGAATCAAATCCATAGGAAATATTAGATCAATATGAGCTGGGGGATGGGAAAGCAGGTTGAATGCATCCCCAAATTTGGGTAAAACACAGTTAAATTTTGGGTAAATCTGTTTAATTCAGTTGTAACAGTATAAAGTTTGAGGGAAATCAAAACCCTACCCAACTAAACAAAAGAGTTCTCATACACTCATGAATAGATCTGAATCAAAATATGGTGCATATGAAATATTAGATCTAAATCAAATTCAAGCAATTGCATCTCCAGAAGCCTAAACACTCAAACTGATCTTTCAAAAAATACAAAATCAGGAAGATATTCAAAGAGCAGGATAGATAAAATGTTTTTAAACCTAGCCACATGCCTAATTCTCATGATGCTAAAGGCATGAACCCAAAATCTTCCAGCACGTGATAACCCAACAAAGTGCAGTCATGCATGGCTGGAAGAAACATTAGAAAAAAAAAAAATGAGGAAAATCCTGTACAAGTCTTTACGTACTTAATCCGATTTTATTCAGAGTTATTGCTTTCTGAAAAGAACTGCTGTTGCACTCTAACATGAGTGACAGTGGAGGGGGGGGAGAGATACCCCAAATTATTCTAAACCACAGCTTTAGAATCTGCTTCACTATATTCTAAGTGGATTTGTTTTCCAGCAGTCAGACATTGTTATTCAAATTTATTTCTACATTTGAAAGATAAGGAAAGAATCAACTCTGATTTCAATCTGCACTAATTCAAATTTCAGAAAAACAGACTCAATAGAAAATAGAAGCCTGAAAAGAATTTAAACAAAAAGGAAAAAACTCTGGATTTTTTAAATTTTTCAACAAATGATCTGGAAGACACATTTAACATACTAAAGCCCGATTCTATCTCTTAGCAATGTTTGCCTCAGTTTCTAATGACTGAAAATCTCTCCCTAATTCATTCCTAAATGCAAAATGCCCAGATTGAATGCTGCAAGTCGTTCAAATTTCAGGTAAAGAATTGCAAGATTTGGTGGTGAAATCATTCAAAATATATTTTTAAGCACCAATATTCCCATGGTGATTTTCATTCATTCATGAACCCGTGAACAACCCTCATCTTCTTGTGCCAAGACAAACATTCCCCAAAAGTGGGCCATAATAAATTTTCTCTGAAGTTGGGATGTATAATGTAGTCTCTTGACCCTTTAGATCAGTGGTCTTCAAATTTTAACTACTTAGGGAACCTTTATCAATGATTGAATTTTCCAGAGAACCCCTTCAAAAAAACAGCAAGGAAATACACATTTGGATGCAGAAGTAAGAACTAAGTCTACTGAGGAAAAATAGACATCAAAATGGCTACTGACTGAACAGTAACCGTGTCACATAGATAAGCAAGATTCTTTCAACGAAAAAGGCAAGATGTTGATAATTCTTTCTTATATAAAAAGCATGGTTCGTGTTAAAGAAATGAACTTAAGATATCTGAAAGCCGTGAAGGGACTATTTATATAGTGAAAAATGTTACTTTGTTTCCTAGAACCCCAGGGAAGGTTGTGTGGAACCCTGGGGCTTCACAGGACAAAGTTTGAATACCGCTGCTCTAGATCAGTGTTTTGAAAAATGGGTTTCTCGGAATCTCATGATTCTGCGAAAAAATTCTGGGTTTCAGCAAGATCAGGTGTCTTTCAATGAAATTCAATAAAAAATTTTTTCCCTAAAAATGCAACTTGCCTTTTACAAGATAAGTTAACATAAAAACTAAATATCACAACAGACTGGACATGGCAACAGATATGAAAATTCAATTATCCAATATCAAACTGAATTTCCAGAGGATTTTGCAGTCCAAGAAGCAGCAACATTTTTCACATTAATCTGCTTCAAATAATTTTCTTTCACTACAATTACAAATTTATAACAATCAAAAACAGAATTGCTTTTTATTTCAATGTGTCATTGATTAAATGCTTTTGTATGAATAAATTCTCTCTAAAACAATTTTTGTTTCATTTAATGTCTTGTTAAGTTGAGGGTAGCAGGGGTCGTCAGGTTCAGTGATTTAAAAAAAAAAAATTATACAAGAGTCCATAGACAAAACAAGATTGAGAACCACAGGTCTAGATATGCCACGGAGTTAATTTACTCCTGTCAACAAAATTGAAAAAAAAGGTAAATTTTTTTGGTTATGTCTGTTTATTCATTTGTCCACATGATATCATCGGAAGTATTGAATGAAATTTTGTGGGAGGATGGGCAATAGGGTGAAAAAAAGGGTTAAAATTTGGGGGCTGAATCAGGAATTTTTTTTCTTATTGACAGTTATATTTGCGTCTTTTCAAAATTATATTCATGTATACGCTCAAGACTGTTCACACGTTATCTCTGAAAGTTCAATGATATTTTTGGGGAAGGTGAGCAATGGGCTACAGGATAACTGATTAAATTTTGGGGTTGATCAATCCACAATTATCTCCTTTGCATCGTAGTTATATGTCCAAACCACATAATATATGCCAAATTTCATGTCTGTCGACACACAATCTCCAGATTCCAATGATATTTCAAGGAAAGATGGGCAGTAGACTACGGAAGAACTGATTAGATCTTTGGATGGATCCATGCAAAATTATTCCCCCAGACGATGACGTTAAGGTAAGCACTCTCTTGTTGAATGGCAGAAACAAAGTTCAAAGGATTGATCCTATATCCGGTGCCCACTGATAAAGCTAGTCCGGATGTGCAAATGCTGAAAAGCATCCTTGGGACACCTCGATGACAGGTGTTGACGAAAAACATCCTGACAAGTGTGTTGACAAAAAGACCTGCTACTTCCGTTTTCCTGAATGTCAAACCAGAAAAACTGCTGGTGATTTTTACCGGAAGAAGCAGCATCCAAGAAGGCGGATAGATCAAAAAGCATAGATGGATGTGGGAGGAGACACCAATAAGCGTGGATTGATCTGCCAAACATGTAGGCACAGATCCCCTATAAGAAGGTAATGATTGCAGTCTTGGAGAGACCAGATTCCAGGCAAGTGCAGATCATAAGATACTAAGACGGCTCCTGTGTGCCCATCTGTTGTCCTGAGCACTACTCTCTCTATCCGTTCTACAAAAACCACTTGGAACTATACCAATAAAAATATACGTCTATACTTTTATTATCTGCATCCTGTCTTTGTTCTTGAATGCTCTGAAGTTCCATGCTCTGTAACACTCTGAGTGCTTTCTGATTTGCATGTTTTTTTAACAGAACATTGAAAAATAATATTGTTTTGAAAGATCAATGTTTTAAACTTTGGATATCATATTTTCTATATGTGTTCACATGAAACGTACTTTGGAAATTTTGGTATCTGTTTTTTCCGTTAATATTGGTATATCAATACTCGCATCATAATTAGAGTGAAGGAAAGTTTTTATGTATTTGTTTAATAATCTTACTTGAGATATCATGAGTTACATCAACTTTTATAAATATAAATATATATGTATATAAGTGAATGATAACAGATAACAGATAACAGATATATATGTATATAAGTGAATAATAACAGATAACAAGCATGTGTATATATATTGAAAAGATCTTTCATCAAAATAATGCTTGATACCATCAGTAGAGCAGTTATAGCATGATTAAAGATTTTTTTCATTGGTTCATTACAGATAGTATATTCTATTTCATTCAAAAAAGATTTTCAAATTAAATTCTTTGAAAATCTTTCTTAGGTGAAACAGAAGGTACGATCCCTCTCTCTCTCTTATATATATATATATATATATATATATATATATATATATATATGTCTATGTCTGGCTAGTCACTCAATTGAAAATATCTTGTGACCAAGTTCTTTGCAATGTTGAAGGTGATCAATTAAAGAGTTGGAAACAGAGGTGATCAATGAATGAGGTAATTGGGTAGTGATCTCTAAAAAGTCTAAATTTTCTGAAAAACAAGCGTGAATACTGTAGGACACAAACTAAGGGGCTGATTTAGCAAAAGCTTATGTTGCGAATCATTTTCCAACAATTTTGGTCTTTATCAATGCACTTTCAATCCAACATTTTTCCATTAATCACTTTGATCGAATATCATACAATGAAAATTTCAAATCCACAATCAGCTAATAACTCAATATAAGGATAATAGCCATACCTCGCATAAATGAATCACCATAGCCTGTGCATGTACCAAGAATGGTTATCAGGAGAATTATCTAAAATTATCTAAAAAAATTGATTTTTTTCATCTAAAGTCATCTAAAAAATACCAGCATAAAATTTGGCATTGCTGATTCAAAATGACGATAGAGACCCCAAAGAGCACTTCTTAATGGAGCCTAGTGGGGTAAACACGCAATTTTTCAAGGCTGTAGCCCCAAAAATGTGACAAGGAGTGCTTTGAGACACATACACTCACACTGAGATAGGTAGATATATGCAGACACTCTAAGAGGGGAGATGTTATATCACATTTAGTTGCTTGATTGGGTCATTCGTGGGTACAAAGTGATTTAATATATAAAATAAGGTGATTTAAATATCCAGTCTGGAAATATTCCAGATTGGATATTTTTAAAATTTAAAATCAAAATTATTTTTTTAATTCCAGTATATGTTGCACCCAGGCAACTCAAGGTTTTTTTTCCTCGTGCTTGTTTGCAACATGAAGTAAACATCCAAGAAAAAAAGCCATAAATGTTCTTGAATACCAAACAACCAGTCACTTTGATCTGACAATTTTTTCAATTCTTTAATCCGAAGGTCAACAAGATTATCACATTGTAATTGCTGACTAATGTTTTGAATTGATTTTCACTAAATCTGGAAAATATTTTGATCCCACTTCATTGGTAAATGTTAAGTAAGGATTTGAGAATTAAAATAGCATAAATCAACTTGCTACTTGCTTTGAATCCTTGTTAATCCTGAGGTAAATTATCAGATTTTAACTTCTAATAATACCTTTGATCAAGTAGTAAAGGGATTGTTTATGATTTTGAGAAGTGTCATAGATATTCAAAGAGTTTATTTGAACAATTATTGTTTGTATTGCAAAAGTTTCGGCTGATCCATTCTATGGCCTTCTCCAGATGCACGATTCGAATGTGGTAAACAGGACTTTTCCAATTGTAGTAACAATATAATGTTGGATTTAGGAGTAATCTTTTTCTTCCCTTGTTGGGAGTTCAATTGTTTGAAAAACGCTTTGAAATAATCGTATAATCTTTCATCATTAACCAGCTATATATATATATATATATATATATATATATATATATATAAATATATATATATATTTATATATATATGTTAAAACATTAGAATTTGAGAATTTGGCAGTTATTTGGACCCTTGCCTCACCAGTGGGCTGCTTAGCTTAACGCTACGTAAAAGTGACTACCTAGCTTCCACAAGTTCAATTCCTTCAGTAGCCTATTTTCTTTAATTGTTTATTCTACTTACATTGTCTAGGCCAAATGATACATACACCATGTATTGAGGGAGGTCATTTCAAAATATATAATGCATTTATAATCATTTCTGTTGGATTATACATCAAGTTTATTATACTAACATGTTTTGCCGTTCAGCTTTGTCAAAGAAGTAAATTTTAAATGGAATGTACTCATGCATATGATAATACATGACATAAATCACTAGAAAAAACAAACTTTTCAATATTGTTTCATCTAAAATTACTACTTCAACAAATCCAAAATTCAAAAGACAAAACATCTCAGTATAATGAACCTGATTTAAATACTATTTATCATATGGTCAACTTAACACACACACACACACATATATATATATATATATATATATATATATATATATATATATATATATATCTACAAATCAGTAATTCAATATACAATGCCTGATAGGTCTATTTCATAAAAAGCTCTATACACAAACACAGTCATATATATTCACCTGATGAGGCCTGGAGAGGGCAGAAACATGAGCTAGTTTGTGTAGCGAATCCACATTCTACTATATATATATATATATATATATATATATATATATATATATATATGTATGTATCTTCCAACTCTAGAATAGGGCACTCTGGTGGATGGGGGATTGTGCATAAGTAAATATATCACTTAAATTTGATCCTACTGACCCTCCAGTTCTGTGTAGGGTTGGGGTAAAATGTCAGCTTCTGGGTCTGAAGCAAAAGTTTCAATCCTACTTTGTGGTACTGGAAGGGATATTAGATCATCTTTAGCCACACTGAAGTGTTGTAATACAACAAAACAGCTGTTTGTGGATGATATAATTATTGATCATATATATATATATATATATATATATATACACACACACACACACACACAAAAACATATATATATATAGGAGATCATTATAGATAGTACTTTTTTTTTTTCACTTGGAAAAATGGATCCGTATATTAGAAAATCAAAATCATGAAGGGACATGAACAAAGTTTATAGAGGACTTCCAGGGTTATGTTTTTTTGCAATCAAATGGTCAGTTACTTCGTGTGTACATGTGTATGATTATTTTAGAATGAAAGAATGAAAATAACTGTACAAATAATAAGACCAATCCTATATATTATGGACTGCAGGAAACAATTTTTCTCCAGAAATTTCTTGGAAATAAACAAAATCAATTACAGCTTTTCCCTTCCCCACCGAGTACAATGAGGTTTTCATCAGGTTGGGTTTTTATGTAGTACAATTAAGGTATCGCTGTACAAATTAATCTAAATATAAATTGAAACAACAAACAAACTGAATTATAATGAGACCTCGAATAGTATGGTTTTGAAAAGCACAGAAAATTTCAGAATAAAATCACTGTACTTATCAAGGTACACCTGTAGTTACCCCGGGGTACAAAATATCAAATCACAACAGCCCAACAAATAGCCAACCCGATAAAGCAGCCAAGTGAGCCACAGGTTCTTCTCTCTTTGCTCATCGGTTTGTCTATCAGTGTCTGTCTCTCGGTCACATTTTTTAAAAATTTGCTTGAGTATGCCAGTAAGCACCATCTAAAAATGTTTTTTGTTTTTTTTCGTAAAAGTGCTTCTGGGGGTTTCTGTAGTCATTTTGAACGAACAATACACAAATCTTGAGCTGGTATTTTTATTTTCTTTAGATAAGAGATATAATTTTTAGATAAATTGTTCTGGTACATGTATAGGTATAGTGATTCATTTATGTGAGGTACAGATATTATTTTACATTTTTGAAAAATTTTTGAAAAAAAATCTGTTTCCTTTCATTTTGCAAATGGAATCTTGATTCCAAAATGCACGTGTTATGCCTTCAGCAATACATTTATTCTGCACTACCTTACGATTCTTATTACAAAAAAAAGTAAACAAAATAATCGAAAAACAGCTAACAAGGCAAACATTTCTATAAAAAAACAACATTTTGAATACTTTATCAGAGTTTTCCCCAGGGTTGGTATTTACCAAATAGGATTACTTTCTATTCTTTTAGTTCAATAGTTAACTTAGGCGGGGGTTCAGTGCTAACGAAAATGACTGCCAATTCCTATATTCCATATCCTCTCTCTCTCTTATATATATATATATATATATATATATATACATACATACATATAGATATATATATATGTGTGTGTGTGTGTGGGTGTTACATGAATATATAGCTATCGTGTTGAAAAGAGCGAATAGACTAAGAATAAATGAGATGGGAATTTGCTGCAAAAACAGTTATTTTGGCCTTTGCATTACTGGTGACTGTTTAGCTCAATGGTAAAAGCAATGCTACGATGAAGAGGCTACCCTATTGGTGACCAGTCCGATTCCTGTAGTAGCCTCATTTTTTTAAAATTGCTTTTCTATTTAAGTCGAATGGGGCGAGTGATACATTAACTGTATAATGACGGAAGATCATTTCAAAATAAGTTTCAGTATGATATAACGCAATTAATAATCATATGTATATAAATATATATATAAATAGTTTATCCTTGCCAGAAAAATGAGAGCAGTATTGAATTTTGCAATTGCAATTATGCAAAAGCCCAGAATACAAAGAGAATGTGTGAAGCTAATTCAATTTAGAAGTTGTCAAAGAACTCAAACAAATTGTTTTCCATCATCTTTCTATTAAAAATAAAGGAATAATGGAAGTCATCAAAGAGTTATTCCACTTGTGTAACATACAGGATCAACCAACAAACCCGCACACACGCATACACTCACACATATGTATATGTATATAAATAATTTAGGCCAATTGTTGAAGAGTGCCTTAGGCACAAAATGTTGACATTCATCGGGCACATATCCTTATAATGCTTATTTCATTAAATCAATAGCTTTTTGTATTCTCACTAACTGAAAAATACATTATGAACTATATATATATATATATATATATATATATATACACACATACTCATAGTGGAAAATAGGTTGAACTCAGTTGAGACTGCATAAAAGGAATTAGCTGGAGTTATGATCAGTTACATGATATCTATTTTACCAGATCATTTATTGTACTAAATCACAATGGTTGATCTTCAGTTGAGCCACTTCTTTTCTGAACTTTTGACTTTGACCAATGCTTAAGATGGTTTCAGTGGGCTCAAAATAGGCAGCAAATGTCTGCAGAATTCACATATAGTTTCCCCTTTATCAGGAAAAAAGAAAGAATTGTGGGCTGAACATTTGCTTTCACCCTGATAATAATAATTTGATTTCCACCTAGAAAATGTCAACATTGCTTTCTTCGGTTTTCAAGTTGGCCCAGCTTGCTGACTATGCCTGTATTACTCATACAGGCCATACTAATGGAGCTAGAGGGCTAAAAATTAAAACATTTACTCCTTATTATTTTTACAAAAAAGATTTCTTTGAATTTTCAAATCAGCCCTAAATAATATTTTCAAGTTGTTTAGGATCACTTTACAATGTAAGTTTATGCTAACTTGCTCTGAGTTTGTGCCAGGCTGCGTTCATACTTATTTTTTTAAAAGTTCAGACATTTTATTGATCCAACAAAGGACAAGAGAAGTAACTTATTCATTGATCACCCCTTTTTGAATTTTTTTAATCGATCATGCTGAGCACAGCATAAGGTTAAAGACATACGGTTAAAAACCTGTTTTAATATAACACTGAAAGTCAACTTTGTCCAACCTAATTTGGCTAGCATACTCGATGGACCTAGGGGAAGGTTTTAAGACAAAATATATACAAACACCACAAGGCGAACTAGTTTAAATAATGATGACTGGAAAAAAAATTAATAAAAACTGTACTTGATCTGCATTCTGTTTCATGAATAATTCAATTTGTTTGTGTCGAGAGCTGAAATCCAATTTAGATAGACAATGACGTTATTGCAAAAACAGTGAATTTAAATCCTGCTTCGAGGATGGGGGATATGTGAGTTACGCTTCATACTTTTAAGAAGATTAAATTTGGTCATATAAACATACTGAAAATGAAAGTATATAGATAAATACGCACAAATAGATAGTTCAAATAAGTACCAGAATTCCAAGGAAAATTATGAATCACAACTACCAATATATGCTGAGTTGGGGATGATCAATGAATAAGTTACATCTCTTGTCAATTGTTGAACTGTAATCAATAAAGAAGGTCTGGATTCAAAAAAAAAAAATCATAAATGACCAATTTAGCATAAGCTAATAGTACATATTGAACTCTCTCATTTTGGAAGGGAATTTTCAACAAAAAAAAGATTGTTTTTCCTACTTGTTGAAATGAGTGTGTATACTAAAATTCAAGTTTTCCTATGAACGGTGAGGGGTGAGTGAAGACCGGGTAGATAGAAATATACATATGTATAAATGTCAAATCACATGAATATCCTAAACCGATCAACAGTGTTTAAACCAGTCTGATATGAGTAGTAGCGAATAATTATAAAGCTAACAAATGCATCTTATCTTTTATCTAACCCGATTTGTCTCGGTTTATCAAGCTAAAGAAAATGAAAGGTATTTAAAAAGGTAAAAAATCAATATCAGTTTATATATATATATATATATATATATATATATATATATATATATATTTTATAAAGCTTTACAGCTTTTAACACTAAAGATGTTATATAATCTTTTATAGGCATTTCTTATGATTCCTATCAATTATTCCCAAAATACCTGTTAATACAATTAATTTAGGTTCTATGTTTTACACAGAATTAGTTATCATAATGCTATGTGTGAATTTTTCTTGTTGAGAACAGTTATTTAGCATGTAACTGTTCCGGGGGTTTAAAAACAAAACAGTTATTTTATCATGGCTCCACAGCAGTGTTAATCAAACACCACCTCCCCATAAGCTTTGTTCTTTTTTTCTTCATATTCTGCTTGCTCTGTTGTTTTTAGGGGCGTATGATAAATTTAGTTTGATATTATAGTTATTTATTGTACATGAATGTTATTTTATACTAGATAGAATTTTTTTTTGAATAAAGAGCTAATTAACGTATAATAGAGATCACTGGTGGCTCTTAGACAAACAAAACAATCTGAAAATTTTGATCAAATTTTCACTGAATAGAGTAGCTAGTCGGTAATTAAACTGGAGTGACACATTGCTGTCAAGAGATAGTAAATATTAACTGCATGATCTATAAAAACAAATTGACTTATCTTGACTGATGTATCAGGCATGGCCTGAAAGTATCCAGTCAATCTCAAGAACCAGTTGAGCAGCCTTGATGTAAGTTGGCAACAGATTAAAGGGAACCTTACTGTATGCGTGTGTACAGACTCTCTCCCATGGCGTTACTCAGTCATCAGTGAGACATCATTGTGAGAGCTAGTGTAATGTGTTACGATAGCATTCGCAATGATTGAGCCTGTCTATAATCCTTTCTTTCGTGCAGGGTTTCCAGACAAAACATTGCATCTCTTCCCTGCAGTCCAGATTTGGCTCCCTGCGATTTCTGGCTTTTCCCAAAAGAGATTCCAAACTGTGAAGCAGATGGAGGTGATCCTGAAAGAACATTCTACAGACTATTTTAAAAAGAGGAAGGGACACTGGAATAAGTGTGAGAGGCTCCAAAGGGAGTATTTTGAAGGGACTAAGGAACCATTGCCCTAGTTAGGCAATTTAAAAAAAATTTTGTTAATATCAAATGACTGTGTGCTCTTGAAACAGACCTTGTATAAATATCAACAGATATTAACAGACGGAGATATGAACTCAACATGGGTAAATATGAACAGACTGAATGTGAGAATGCATTCTGAATATCCCATATCTGAAACAGCCAAAAATTATGCAATGTAGTACAGGAGAAACCCTGGACCCGATAACCAGCATCATTCTGATGAGCCTTAGACGTATATACACAAGTTTGAGACTTGTAAAATCTGCAGTGGCTGAATGCTATGGAAAAGAACTCTCATTGAGACTTTTATTTCCTTTTCTTTCATGTGACCTTTAAGATGGAGTAAAACGCAAATGCTTCGCAAAATCTGAACTTGTACAAATATGTTCAGCCGGCAGAAAATATCTAAGAAGAAGAAAAAAATGAATAAAAAAAAACAGAAGAAGATGAGAGATGAACTCACCAACTGTTTTGGCGAAGTTTTCCAACTTGCAAAGAAATCCCGTCTTCTTCCTCATTCTAAAAAACCACCTCCTTCACCTGATTTCTTCTTATCGTCTGTGTCCTTCAAGTCTCAACAGTTAAGAAGATAGCCAGAATAGGAAAGTGGATATTAGACTTTTGTTTGCCTTCTTGTGGCTAGACACAGGATGACCATACAGAAATGCTGACAACAATACAACAAACAAAGGAAGTGGACAAGAACAGAGCAATGAATATTGTTCAATATGCACGCGGCCTTTCAATTCTTTCCCCATCTGAGATCTGACGGGCTCAATCTTACTGTTTGGCTATAAGTCAGAAAGACATACTGGCTTCCAAACCCCTCCCAGCTATAAATTGACTAAACTACGCCATCGGATAAGCAAATGGGGAATTATAAAACAGCTGTTAATAACAGAAATATTTTATACTACATTCGTCCCATAATAATTGTAACATTCACATATGTATCCTATATACTAAATGTAACAACTATTATAGGAGAGAGGTAGCATTTAATTAAAAGGAAAGATTATCCGAATTACAAATTAAAGCCTTTGTTGCTAGGCAATTAAATGATAAAGATATAATATTGATTGTACAAATAATAATAAAGGTTCAAGTAGACATTTTCCTTACCGTCTTATTATATATTATCCATACAATGACATTCGAATCTTACCCTAGGGCAGCAGGGAGAAATAAAATAGATTAAATTATGTAAGCATGAAATTCATAGATTTAATCCATTCAGCAAGTTCTTACAATCGAAACATGAATATTAATTCCTAGGCACAATGATATCTATATGAGCCATGCATGTCCAAAAATATCTTTTCATAAATGTATTCTTTTATTTAGAGACACAGTGACTGAGGAACAAAAGTTTATTTCAAATATGTGAAAAAAGATAGCTGCACCAAAAATTATTTTACCAGTAAAAAAAATAGGTGTATGATGATATAAACAAATATATATATGTATTTATACAGACACACAGTATTTTGCAGCATATGGGACGTAACCTAAGTGAGATAAAAATTGGAGGAAATTTTCAAGAGCCTGATTGTAGATACCACTTAGTAGGACTGAAAGTCTATTCTTCCACAGAAAACTATATATATATATATATATATATATATATATATATATATATATATATATGTGTGTGTGTATGTGTGTAGATAATTATGTGATTAATTACGTACTTGTAATATATGTATCAAGTTCAGTATAATAATCATGAATTATGAGCTTGCCTATGATGGGAATTGCATTTTACACATGGTATATATATATATATATATATATATATATATATATATATATATATACATATATATATATATACATATATATATATATACATATTGTGTATTCAGGGAGCATCACTTCTTTAGAACAAGCATTATTAAAAAGTGTAGACATTTCTTATTTCATTTTTTTCTCATGTTCATTTTCCTAGTAGGTTTTTCAAGTTTTCTGATCTTATTTCCTCCAGTTGATTCAAAAGAGCATAAGAATTTTCTGAAATTCATGTTGTGTTAACATTATTATCTTTAATCCAAGTCTTTCAACCATCACTCGTCTCCTTCAAGGTTCATTTTAACAATGTTATGTTCGCCTTAATCTCCAATTTTTAATACATTTATATATTTATATATTTAGAGAGAGAGAGAGAGGTGGTCTACCGCTTTCAGGAAGTTAGCTCTAATGCAACTCTTCCACTTGAGCCAAAATAGAGATCAGTGTTTGCTTTGCATTTAGCCATTATAGAAGCAGTGCACACCTTACTTCCTCTCTCTCTCTTATACCCCAGTTTCCTGAGAAAGGGGTTATTTTTGCATGGCCAACCATGAATTCATCTTTGACTTGTGCATTGTTTGGGTATACATGGACTCTGTACAAAACTTGCAAATTAGCGTGATGAATAAATATCTGCAGGCATAGAATAATCTCCAAACCCAAATTTACCTGTAATTTGGCTTTATGCAGAATTAGGCAAAGCTTAGTAAATATATATATATATTAAAATCCCCAAAACAGTTACATGGTAAACAATTGATGATCCCAACGAGAGAAATGTTGTGATGCTCTTATAATTGCGCTATATATATATATATATATATATATATATATGTATATATATATATAATGTGTACTTTAGAGAGTGAGACGGACTCGGGAGTGAAGTTTTTGGTGGTAAGGTTTATTAATCCTTATATGTCAATAGTCCATACATGTTTCGGGATTCTTATTGACATATAAGGATTAATAAACCTTACCACCAAAAACTTCACTCCCGAGAACGTCTCACTCTCTAAGTACACATTATATATATATATATATATATATATATATATATATATATATATATATATATATATGATGAAGTAAATTTGTGTTGAGCACTTGAAATAAATAAACCCATCACACATCAGATATTGTATTATATTATATCATATGATATTCCTGATTTGTATATATATATATATATATATATATATATATATATATAGCCTGGAAAACTTTATGCTCAAAAGATGTTGCAGAAAATTTTTCTCTCCTTTTATCAATGTACAAGGTTTTTCAATCTCAAAGCATTCAAGAGATTACTACGTAAATTTTAACTAAAGATCTTATACACAGAATCTTTTATATTTCTATTTATTAATTTATTACATTTATGTTATATGAATTGATTATTCACTATTAGCTCTAACTCATAGGATGTTTAAAGGGATTTTTTTAATACACGTATATATATATATATATGTACATATATGTTATGTATATGGGTATACCTTGAATAGTACCTTTATTCATCCCCAAATTTCCAATACTATTCAAAACCATGCTAAGTCTTATGATAATCTAATGTGTTTTTTTCCCAGCTTGTACTCAGTTACATTAATTTGTACAGCAATACCTTAACTGTACTCTATCCAAACCCGCACTAATCATAACCACATAACTCAAGGTATTGCTCTATATATATATATACAAATACATAGTATTATTCTCACCTGCAAAATACTTGTGAATAACACTCGAATAGTATATAAAATGAACTTCATTAGTAGATTGCAAATAATAGAAGTACTTATGATAAAGTCAAGAAGTACTACACTTAACAATATACTCTTTAGTCAAGGTACTGGTAACAGTATTTAATAATTAGTTAATTGATTGATATTAATCATAAGATTAATTAATCGATTGATTACTAGAATACATTTGATGATTGAAAAACTGCTCCAAACGAAAAAGAAAAATTCTCTAGTGCTCACATGCTACCAGATGACGTCACTGGAATACTGATTGCAACCAATAAATATAAACAGCAAAATGCAAATGATAAATTCAACGGGATAATTATATTACAAAATAACATCAAACGAAATACAACTTTACCAAAAAATTCGAACAGTACAACTTCGCCCTGATATTGAAAATGTCAGACGATGTTGCCCAAAATGTACTTTTTGGAAAATATCTATTGAAACCAAAGAACTGTTTCCTTGTACAAGAATAAGAAAAAATTAGTAAAAATATCAAAAAGATGCTCTTTGTCTATCATTTTCAATGAAACATTTTTTGATGATATATATATATATATATATATATATATATATATTAAAGTATAATTGGCCAACAATTCTTCATTTATTCAAGTTTGATTGAACACAATGCACAAGGGATGTCGTTCTAATTATTTTTGGTTGGTTTCCTTGTTTTCTCACAAGAAAACAAATTTCAGGGTGAAGCTGATGTCAGAATTGACCAAACATCGCTTCTAATTGAGCACTTTCGACTGATCCTACATTTATTATCAAGATCTTCAAAGTTCACCATTTTTCTGATCGAATACCGCTACTACATAATCAGGACGTTTTACCTGCCATCTCTCAGAGCTCATTTAAACAAACATACACCATTTGAAACCCCAATACACCAAATTTTGGTCAAGAAAAGACTTGTCGTGCTTGAAGCCATTTCAATAAAATTTAAAAAAACAAACTCCTAATAAGATCTATGAACATAAATAGGGAGTGCTCCTGGCGTTTTATAATGAGAAGCCACCTCCCTCTAAAAAAAAATAATGAAATCACTCATCATAATGAAACCTGCAAGTAAGAATCCTTACCATTTCACTTGCACTACATGTGATTAGTGGATCGTAGAAAATTATGAACTTTAAAGATCTTGATACTGGCTGTAGGATCAGTCAAAATTGTTTGATCAGAAATGGCGTTTGGTCAATTCTCATATCTGTTAGATGCTGAAATTTGTTCTCTTGTGAGAGAACAAGAAAAACTGTTAAAAGAAATCAAAATGACACTCCTTGTCTATCGTGTCCAATCAAACTTGCATGTATATACATATATATATATATATATATATATATATATATATATATATATAGTGAAATAATGAATTCGCTACAAAAACACATTCAAGAACCTTAAAAGTGCAGAAAAATAAACTTGTTTGTGTAGAGAATCCATTATTTCATCATACTTGAAGCTCTACTTAAACTAAATGCTTTGGTATAGAATACTTTATTAAATAAACTCATCATACATCAGATACTGAATTACTGATTTGCACTTTGGTATATATATATATATATATATATATATATATATATATATATACATATATATATATATATACACACACATATACATTAATATATACATATATACACACACACATACATGTGTCTCTGCGTGTGCGTTTAAATTTTTCTAACACTATTGCAAAGAACAGTAAAATATCAGATGTGTTCAATGAATCTATGAAAGACTTTCAATTTAATTCTTAATACGTCAAAGATGAAGCAGTACAATTCATAACGTCAGAGAATTAGCTGGTTGTGAGGCATCCGTAAATTCCCTCTTAAAAATTGTTACCTATATTGTATTATCTTTTAGGCATGTCCATTCAAAAGGTGTATCCAGTTTCATGAAAATCTTCAGGTTCAAATTTGAAATAATGACAATGCTATTCTTTATTCATGATGTTGTTAATAGCAACAATCAAAACATGAATATTGCCCTTAATAGTAATAACACTCAAAACAGAAATTTTTCAAAATGCTCTGACGTCAACCAACTATGATCATTTTGATCTCCTTCGATAAAAAAATTAAACATCTTAACAGTTTCCATCGAGTGAGTCAGCAGACCAGTTTTTCATATTTCTTTCTTCTTTGTTTTCCCCTCAATCTCCGTTTCTTCAGGCTGTCTTCAAACTTCAGGAATTCTTTATTCAGTTAACAGTTTGGAGAATTGAAACTTTGAAACCAAAATTTTGGTTCAAAATTCCCAGAAGGTTACCTAGTACAACAAATGCCTGAAAAAACCTGGAAGGTACAGCAGCCAAAACATTGGGGCAATAAAAATTAAGATAGAGACACTAGTTGGAATTAATCAGTGAATAATGACAATGATTATTCCTTATCTCGAAAATTCAGAACGGCGAATGAAATCAGGTAGAGACAGGTTCAAACTCTATTTAGGACAGCTTACGTTCACTATGCACTAATACCCTTGGGAAAGGCATGAATCCACCTCCCACCCCCACCCTCAGCTATGGGTACAGTAGCGGAGCAGTTTGAATCCTTTAGCTCCATAAGGCTGTCCATCTTGGTTACTGGGCTAGCACCTACAGTTTCGACAAACAATGCTTTGGCTCGATGGATCATACAAGAAATGGAGACCAAATCATCAATCATTATTTATGTTCCCTAACTACTGTCTTTCCTTCTTCCTTTCACTCTCTCTCTCTCTCTCTCTTCCCTCATCCTTCCTCCTTCTTTCTCCTTCTCTTAAAAATCTTCTTCGAATTTCCTTCATTTCTTTCCTTTTCATTCTAACAACCCATCCTTCTGCATTCCAAGATAAAGTTTAAAATAAAAAACAATGCAACAAAAAAAAAAATGCTGTCTACTTTCTATTGTCATTGCTTAATGGTTAGTAAATCTTATCAATAATTCTTCAGAATTATCAAAAACCATTATGCACAACTTAACGCTAAACCAATATTTGCCCCATAAAAACCTACAGTTGCATTAGAAACAATGAATAAATCTCAAATGAACAAAGTTCTATAAAATTCAAAATGGAGGCAAACATTGCCTAAAATGTCTTGTCGCATGGGAGGATGCTAGATTTTGTATTTTTTGATGCCATAACTCTTGACATCATTTTCTACACACTAGTTGACAGGATAAAATCTACTCAGAAGTTTGGTAGGCATAGAGAACCATTTCTGCTAATATAAGCATTTGTTTTGCCTCTTCTCTTTACTTTTCTTGCCTCGCATGAAACCTTAATCTACAAATTGCCAAAAGTTTTTTAAAAAAACAAAAAAGCTTTTGATTGACTCCAGCTAGTTCAGAATTCCACCAGTCAAATCCATATTCATGTTTAACACTAAAATGTCCAACTACCATTCATGTTGACATTTCTGAAACAGGTAGCCTTTCTCAGCAAAGGATACAAACCAAGACATAGCTGAAAAGAGGAAGGGGTATTTAAAAATGCCCCTTCCTAAAACTCCCGATGAAGGGGACCTCCAAGAACTTGATAAATAGAAGTTACCCTTCTGCATTCCTAGAGACATAATACAATAACAAGGATACATTCCCCACTATCGATCCAAAATTTCTAGCTATCTCTAACTAAACCACTGGATACACAGCACTGAACATAGTATAAACTAAGCCTATGTTATTACTTATTTTTATCATTGAATGAAGTATTGCAACCCAACATGAAGGTAAGAAGCAGTAATAATAATGATTAATAAGGTTGCTTAAATAGTGCTACCAGTATTTTAACATTGACCGATAGTCAGTGTAAAGAGTATTTTTACAACATAAGATTTGACTTGGGAATAACTTGGAAAAATATTTTTCAATCTCTATGCATATATGTGTGTACAGATGATGTAACTACAGTATATATATACATATATATGTGTGTTTGTATGTTTGTATTGCGGATGTGAAGGGATGAAGGAAAGCAGGTGTTACATCTCAAAAAGTTTTATAATCACGTGGACATGTTTCGATGCATTTCAACAGGTGTAGCCATCTTGTTCCATTACAAAATGATCCCTCATTTCATTTATATATCACACTCTCCTTGTTAATCCAATCCCAGAAATAGACCAATTTAAAACTTTGTTCTAATACAAAATGATCTCTCATTTCATTTATATATCACACTTCCCTTGTTAATCTAATCCCGGAAATAGATCAATTTAAAACTTTGTTCTAATACAAAATGGTCCCTCATTTCATTCACACATCATACGTTTATCTTTTAATCAAATACTGATCACATGGAAGTATTCTGAGCTATTTTCACCGTTTATTTTAAACCAAGTGTTAAGGTTGTTTTGTTTGATGCTCTTTTTCCTAAAATTTGTTTTTGACTCGGATTCTTTTGTTTGAGAGGTCACACGGAAAGCAAAGAAAAAACTCATTTAGTTTTGTTTTGTTTCTTTATACCAGGCAGATCTTATCAAAGATGAAAGGATGTTTTCTTATCTTTCCTTTAAATAACATTTATAAATAAATATGATGGATAAAAACACATGCAGTATCTAAGTTGGAAAAATAATAATCCACAAATATTTTCAATAGCGAATCCGACAAGAGCTGTTCACACATTTATAACGTGAAACTATTTCTGAACTCGCTGCAGAGACATCAGAAATAAATGAAAGATAAATTTCCTTTCCAGGATAATAAATCATAATAAACATTCGATAGTTTCTGTTGCACTGGGTAAATCTGGTTTTTATCACACATTAACTACTTCTTCATAGTGGGACCATGGCAGGAATTGATTTACGGTAAAACAGGCTCTGATCGAGTAGGTGGAAATGCTTTTGTATAGAATCGCCGATAGAAAGTGAATGATCATCAGATGTAAAGATTAAAAAAAGAAGAAAAATGGTTTGAAAAATTTATACATATAGATATATATGTATATATATATATATATATATATATATATACACACACACACAAGAATGAAATCAATGTTTAAAACCTGACATAGAGTTATTGGCTAAATTTTGATTTGAATTATTTGCCACTGAATTGAATAAATAAACAAGATTTTGTTGGAAAATGAATATTTGTTGTGTGAAATAAATGCTTTTTTCATCATTAGGCTGCACATTAATTGATGTACCAAGGTGTGTGTGTGTGTGTGTGTGTATATATATATATATATATATATATATATATATATATATATATATATATAGCAATGATTTTGTATCCCCCCCCTCTCTCTCTCTCATGATAGAAAGGAAGTAATTAAGCATGTAATGATAGCAAATGGTTTTCAAATCAAATTCCCCAAAACAAAATGAAGAAGACATTAGAACTTAGACATTACTCATTTGAAAGAGAGAGAAACAGCGTAATACTCTGTAATGAGTCAATAATATCCTATATATATATATATATATATATATATATATATATATGCTTATTTATCTATTGATGCTTGCTTGTCTGATGTGTGGCTATTTCTTTTTCAGCGGACATAGCAATTGCCTATCAGAGTAATCTGGTCTATTTACGAAATCTTGAAGAGGAAATTTCCCTGCAGTTTATCATAAGCAAAAACTATCATTTCTTTCGTAACTTTTATTGGAATGTAGAAACAGCCAAACTATTATTGGACATGAATGAAAAACTCGTGCATTTGGAGGGACATTGTTGAAATGATCAAATTTCATTCTTTTTTTCCTATTCAGACAATCAATTTATCAATATTTTTCTACTCTCCGATTTTTTTTTTTTTTTCTTTTTTTGTCTAGGAAGTAAAATTTGCAATTTAGTGCAGTTCTCTCAGTTGTTCATTATCTTCTGGTAATGTCTTACTCTTTCAGAAGAATTGCCAATGTAAGAAGAATGATGGTATGATGGCTATGAAAAAGGAGGAAAAAGATGATGGTGATGATGATGATGATGATGAAGGGGAAGAGAAATATGATGGGAGGGGGATGGGAATGAAATAAGGTGATGAAGGCAGAGAATGAAAATGAATGAAAAAGAGTTCTAAGAAAAGAAGAGAGAAGGATGAAGGAGTAGCTGCTACTAAAAGAGGAAGATGGGGAGGGGAAAGAGAAATACAATGACAGAGAGAGGGGGGGAATAAAATGAGGTGATGAAGGCAGAGAATGAAAGTGAATGAAAAAGTTCTAAAAAAAAAAAGAAAGGGAGAAGGATGAAGGAGTAGCTGCTACTAAAAAAGGAAGAGGGGAGGGGAGGATATATACGATGAGAGAGAGAGAGGTGGGATGGGAATGAAAAAAGTGATGAAGGCAGGGAATGAAGAAGAATGGAAAAAAGTTTCAAAAAAAGGGAGAAGGATGAAGAAGTAACGGCTACTAAATAAGAGGTATGGGGTTAAGGGGAAAAGAGAAATATAATGAATTGAAAAGATGATGAAGCTAGAGAATGAAATTCAAAAAGAGGGGAGGAAAAAAAAAAAGAAAGAAATAATGAAGTCAGTAATTAATGAAAAAAAGATCAATGATGATAATGAAGACCAAGTCTGGTTAGTCACTCAATAGAAACTGTCATGTGACCAACATCTTTTCAGTAGAGTGTTGTGTTAGGGTTGATCAATCAATAAACTGCTAAAAAAGGGGGTGATCTATAAATAAGTTACTTCCTTTGCCTTTTGTTGGAAAGTGATTACTAAAAGGGCTGAATTTTCAAAAATCCAAGGGACCAGTTTGGCATGAACTCCCAGTGCAAATTGAACCCCCACTAAAAACATATTGGAGGGTAATTTTCAAAAATGAAAAAAGCATTTATTGTAGACATAATAAGGAATAAATGTTGAAATTTTCAGCCCTCTAACTCCATTGGTGTGACCAGTACATGTTACACAGCCAGCCAGATCGACCAACTCAAAAACTGCAGAAACCTATCCTGACAGTTTTGGTGACAGTGTTGAAAAACATTTTCTAAGGGTATCAAAATTAAGGCTTACTTATCTCTCGTAAGCATCAGCTGTAAGTGCTGGAGCATGAGTAAAGATCAGGATTTCAAATGCTGATTCTCAAGGCACACAGACTCTCCTCACATAGGAGAATGACACCACACAATCTTTCCATTGAAAATCTCAATAATTTGGCCTTGTGCCACACAAAGTTGAACCTGGTAAATACCAAGAACAAAGTTAAAATGGAGAAGTTTTTGAGAATGAAAATGTTAAAGGGAGTAAAGAAGGGGGAAGAATATGAACGAGGCACATCAGAAGAAAAAAAAGTCAAATGATAATACAAAAAGCAAAAGTAGATAATAAATAATATCGGGGAAAAAAAGAAGAAAATAATGAAGAAAAAGGAAGAAAACAAGGTAAAATTCCTTTCTTGAATGAAAAAGGAGAATAATTTTGGGGGAACACTACAATTGTCTTAACCCTTTTGAGATTACTGGAAAATATATATCCTGAGGTTTCTGTGACAGCCAGGATATAAATGTCTCATAAATCTCTTAAAAGTCTACTGGGACATACATAGCTCGAAAAATGAAGTAAATGAGATTTGCCAGCCTTTTACAACTACAGAAAATAACGTCATCATGGTATGAAACCCACGCAGAAATAAGTTCACATTGCATGAATGAATTTGAAAGATGTGTAGACTAAGTGATTTGCTAATTTAGTACTTTTCAACTGTCCCAGGCTAAACGTCTAATGGGGCACATGTATCATATCATGACTTTGGTATTTCAAAATATGGAAAAAAAGAATTTGATGAAAGAGTATGAAAATTATAGCTAGTCTAAACACTTAGATATGAATAAAAATAAAAAGATGACCATTTTAGTATTACAAAACAACACACACTGGTATTCACAAGGATAGATGTTATTTATCATAATCAGTTTTCATTACATGATTGAAATAACATGTCGGCAATATGATCTGCCATTTCCATACTCTTCATGATTTTAGTTCTTCAAAACATTGGAAAATTTTTAATTTGATAAGAGGATAGTTTTCTTCAACCATTAAATAAACATTAAAACGTGTTTTTTTTTCTTTTTAATACTCTTTTAAAAATTCAGGCATTGAGCACCTTGAAAGGGTTAATTAGTCAATCAATCATTCGATTTGCTGATGCAGGAAAAAGAAAGAAAAAGAAAAATCAAAATAATTAAAATGGATAACCTGCATCACAATAGGACATGTTTTGAAGAGAGGGGAAAAAGAGAGATGGGCCTAACAGTTGGATACTTGAATCATGTTTCAAATAAAGGGGGAAAAGTGAGATGGGCTTGAATGCTCAAAGACATACATGTCAAAGATAGAGAGGGCGATGAAGAAACAGAGAAATTGAGGAAAATATTCAAACAGTAGTTTTGTTAATTTGTAATGTTTACATTCAGTTCATTGTTTTGTTTACTTTCAGTTTATTGTTTTGTTTACTTTCAGTTCATTATTTTGTTTACTTTCAATTCATTGTTTTGTTTACTTTCATTTAGCTGTTTTGTTTACTTTCATTTAGCTGTTTTATTAACTTTCATTTTGTTGTTTTGTTAACTTTCAATTCATTGTTTTTGTTTAATTTCAGTTCACTATAATGTGATGTTGATCTTCATTCCTTGGAGGTGGTTTCAAATTGATCAGTAAAATTTCCACGGGTTCAGCTAATGAAATGAAAAAATATAAGAAACATTAAATGTAAGATGGAAAATTTGGTTCAGAAACAAAAAGATAAACAGAATAAGTCTGTAACATTCCATTGCCTTTTATTTATTTACTAGCTAACATTTTTTTAAAATTCCGGCATATACAGGTCTCTCCTCACTATTCAATTCTAGAGTGTTCCTATAAAAGCCTTTAGTCAGCCAAAGTGATATAAAGAAGCAATTACCATTAATTCAAAAGAGGACAAATTTTCAGGCATTTCCAGATACCCCAAATGGTATGTCTGGCTATCATTGAAGGTCATGATGAAAAAGAAGAGAGAAGAGAGTGTGCTCTTCCCCTATAACAGTCCTCTGCAAACCAAAAGCTGAGCACTATTTTTGCTTTTCACTTTTTTTCACAAAAGTAAAAAAACTGAAATGGAGCTAACTTTTGAAAAGCAGGGACTTCTATTTGAATTTCATAACCAAAACTAATAAGCAAACTAAAAATTTGTTTCAGTGGAAGTGTCCATTGTTTAAAATGGTATGCAGGAGATAGTTTTTTCAGCAAACTTGTTGCCTTCAAGTTGAGGAGTTTATGGTTATGGCCGGAGAACTAAGAAGATCATGCCGTTCATTTTATTAATAGGTTTTTCTTATTTATCAGTCAATTTTTATCAATCTCGTGCTTCCTGAGTTGCATATTTTGGATTTATAATCCATCAAGGATTAATCCTATCAAGAGAGATGAACATGAATGGCAACTAGAATGGCATTTAAGTTCTTCAGAATCAAATAATAACCATCTACAACAAATAAGCTCTTTTGTTCTCTAGGAGGTGGGTAGCGGAACCTAACCGTTTGTTCATGGCATACTTTTCAAATTCAGCTAGTCACACAAACTTTGGCTTTGCATCCTACCTTTAAAGGTCAGAGTCATTGACTGAATGTTTTTCAAAAGGTGATCCTATTGATACAAGATCTCTTCTCTATACAGCATCATTATACAGAAGTTGATGTCACTCTCTTGTGTCGGGAGATATTTTTACTCTTTAACTCCCATAATGTAACAACTACAAACAAAGATTTTGGCAGTAACAATTGTGAAGACAACCAATTATAATTTCCCCTCAGATCATAGATGACAGCTGAAAAAAACCCATACTTTTGACAGCACTAATATCCTTTTTAAATTTGTAAAAATCATATCCAAAAAGAGAGACAAATTCTAATAATTATCTCAATCGATAATTTTAGTAGAATCTGACTCCATTAGTTTTTGCTTACTTATCCCCTGACATTATCTGTGGCTGGCTGGTTGCTGTTTTATAAGTTTTCATGGTTAAAGCCACGTAATCATAAATGCACAAATCATGTGACCTGATGACGTGCTTTGCTTTCATTTCACCATGTTTAAAACTGACTTGTTACATTCGTGTGAACTATCATGACTGTCTGAGATCAAGATACACTGATGAATGGTATTACAATATAAATCAGAGAGAGAGAGAGAGTTTGCCTTCAACAAATTCAATCAAACAATTGTATAAGAGTTATTTTTTAAAAATCTAATAATTATATATTTAAAAGTTGAATAATGAATAATTAATTGTTGAAAATTGTGTATGACAATGGATGAAAATTTTTCCCACTATCTCATTTTCTTTTTACCTTTTACACAATGCATAGTTTGGGAATAATTGGTATATGATATTTGAGTGTAACATAGTTACATGTGTTTTCTTTAAAAGACTTTTCTGAATAAGTTTCACCAATGGAAAAGAAGGACTTTTGTTTCATTTTGCTCAAAGAATTCCAACTTAAAAAGCCACTAAAAATGCATGGAACCAAATAATTGCCCATGAATCTGTTACTGAACATAGAGTTCAGCATTGATTTGAAAGGTTACAGAGATTGAAAGTCGTGGAGACCATAAAAGTTAAGAAAGGAAATCAACTTTGGATGACAATACATTAAGAGACACTACTGTGGATGACCTGTGGACAACAATACGTGAGCTTAGAGAAAACCTGGTCACAAACAAATCAACTACTGTCACCCTCCCGAGGGCAATTAGAAAGATGAACACGTTGGATACCGAACTTTGGTTCAATCACACTTTACATGCTGTTAGGCACTGTCAACCAAAGCTGTCAAAGTAAGTTTCTTCAGTTTTTTAGTTGGTTTGGCTCGCTGGATGGCTTGCTGGCTATGTATATATGCATGTATGTATCATGTGTGCAAGCCAATGAATTGAGCTAGAGGGCCGGAAATTTCAATATTTACACCTTATTACATCTAGGAAAAATGCTCTTTTTTCACACCCTACCCAATAGGTTTTTTAGTGGAGGGGGGGTCAATTTACAATTTTAGTTTATGCTAAATTGGTTACTTGGTTGTGCCTGCTTTTTTTTTGAAAATTCAAACTTTTTAATGATCAAAAAAATGATTGCACACCCCTCATTCCAATTTTTTTAATTGATCACCCCAATACGACAAAAGATGTTAGTCATATCGCTGTTTCTGTTGAGCAACTAACCAAACCTGAATGATTTTAACTGGTTGTTTTGTTTTTTTTCACTTGTTTGTGACATTTATAAAAAACTGTCAACTATAACTATCAACATAGGTTTCTGCTATTCTCAAGATGGTCTGGCTGGCTGGTGATATATATATAATGTGCCCAGGTTATATTATACATAGATAGCTCCATTGAACTGGAGGGATAGAAATTTAAACATTTACTCCTTATTATAATGTATTATCCTGCCTTGCTAATGCACTTAATTAAGGGTAAATATCGATTGCATACATTGAACAGTACTGAGTGAAGATTTCAGGTGAAAATTCAGCTAATAAATTTGTGTCAAGCTACAGACTTATTGATCAACCTCCATAAATATATATATATATACATATATATATATATATATATATATATGTTTGCATGAAGTCTGAGATTCTCATGGGAGAACACTCAATAGAAGTGACACAAACAGCGAGTCACATCTGTTGTTATGAGCCCTGTTTCAAATGTTGTGTAGTATAAAATAACATCCATATACAATACATTATGATAATACAATATATAAAGTAACAAACTAAATGTACAATATGTTATATATTATAATTATGGATGAAAAGAAGGTGGTGTATGATCAACACAGCTAGCGTGTTATGTTGATATAACTGTCTTGTTTTTAAAATCTCTGAAACGGTTACGTGGTAAATAATTGATGATCCCAACAAGAGACAATTTATACATTATATGGTAGGCTTTAGTTTTGTTATTTGAGTGTAGTTACTTTCATTATGTTTTAGTTTCATTATTATCCATGTTGAGTTAAAATATGAGTTATTACCCTTATGTTGTACGTGGTACTTTGATGATTATATTTTTATATCATTATTTAACATTTTATATTTGGATTTGAGATTCTGTATTCAATAAATTTCCAATTATTCATTTTTCATCTTTTTATAAAATTATTCATAATCAAGATTGATATGATATTGTTTAGTGATTTGCAAAGGTTATTGATTTGATTTTTCTATATATTTATCAATTTTAATGAGGTTTCATCTATTTTTATTGCTTTTTTGTTGTTTTTATGGCCTAATTAGTATTTTGATTTTGTTGATATTTACTGAATTATTAGAATTTTCATTGACTTTTTTGTCATAGTTTTTTGATAGGAATTTTCTCTTGTGGCTACCAATTCCTATTAATTCCTTTTTGTTCAATAATGATTTATCTATCATGAATTCTATTATATGTAATTTCTTTAGTCGGCCGAGAAAGCATTTTGGGTATTGTTTTTGAATGTTGGTGCTGATTTTAAAAATTTTATCACAAGTGTTTTATTTTGTTTTCTAAGATTCCATCCATATTTGGACAAGGTAAGGTCATTTTCAAATGATCTTTTTGTGGTTGAATCTGTTCTTTAAGTGTGAATTGATCACAAACTACCTCACCTAGGATTTGAACTTGGTTCGTCAATTCCATATTCCAAGCTGTTAACAAATAGGCCAACTCTGCACCTCCAGTGCCATGTGTATAAAATGATTCTGTTCTATACACATGTAATTATGATCATTTAATTTTGTCTGTTCCCTATAATCCCTTCCTTCATCAAGTTCATTTACTCCAAATTCGCTAATTATGTACAATATTTATCAGAGAAATATCCATAGAAATTTTTGCCAGTACCTTATATTGCAGACTGGCATCTACCAACTACAGTATTCATGCCCTCTGATTCAACTACCCAGATCAGCCTGGTGGGATACTCCTGCAAGGGAGCAGCACACACCCATTGCTAGCTCAGACAACCACAAGGTGAAGGAAATTCTTGTTAATGCTATGACCTTAGGCCCTTGTTCCCATTTGTGCCATCTCAATGGACCATAGCATGTAAACTCTTGCTTTAGGGGTGTGGTTGGCATTATGCAGACGGCACTCCATCTTAAAACTTGACCGCACAGACTCTAAGGCTATTCTGCATACAGGCCCTGCGAACTAAGGTCTTATTGCCATAGAAGACACTTACAATAATCTTTGTTCGCACAGCCAAGCTATTGAATCATTCATCTATTCATATTGAAGATTAAATATTGCCTCTTATATTCTTACTTCGAACTAATCCTTTATCTATTTGTTAATAATGTTGTCTCCTGACCTTTTGCAGTCAAACAGAATTGTGCACAAATGACAGTATGCACAGATGCAAAAAAAATCTAAGATGTTTTCAATGTCTTATAAAATGCAATGTTCAGAAAGTTATATGAAGCAAATTCCTTGTTGTGCTTGTCATATTTATTTATTATTTAGTGATCAATGCTACTTAGAGGAAGACCTTGCATGATATTAGAAAATTCTGTTCATGACAATAATATCAACTCTTTGAATAGATATTCAGATACTCGAGGCTGAATAAGGAGAGTAATAGTAACGATGAAGATCATAGCATTTATGTTCTGAAGACAATTTTTGATAGTTTTCCTGCCTTACAATATCAGAAACTGTCAACGAAGTCTGTCAACAGAGTAAACATAGGTTCCTTCAGCTTTCAAGTGATTCTAACTAGCTGGATACAAGCTAAAGGGTTGAAAATTTGAAAATTCACTCTTTATTACATCTACAATAGAATACCCGCCATCCCAAAAATTTTTTTGAAGGGGGGGGTCAATTTACAATGCATGTTTATGTTAAATTCGTCCCTTAGTTTGTATCTGGCAGCATTTACACTTGTTTTTAAAAAATTCTGATTTTTTTTAGTGATAACACCACTACAAAAGGTCAGAGAAGTAATTTATTCATTGATCACCCCTTTTATTCTCACTGTAATAATTGATCACCCACATTGTATAATATGGCCAAAATATGTTGGTCCAAATGATAGTTTCTACTGTTTGACTAACCAGACCTATTAATAGGAATGATGATAATTCTTATGGTAGAGAGAATAACAATATTTTGCCTTCTTATGATAACAAAAAGCAGAAACTCGTAATGAGTCTCTGAAAGGAACCTGAACATGTGATGAAAACTTTCATAAATACAATCTAGAAAGAAAAATCTGGATATTGTGCTTACAGCATTCAGGTAAATATCTCTTCCTTAGTATCTAAAGAGGTAGAGAAATGAATGAAACTGTTTACATATATTATTTATGAAAGGTTTATGTATACATAAATATATGTATATATTTATACACACATATTTACATATAGATTTTTTAAAAAACACACACGTATAACTGAATGGCTTGGCTTCACAAGCAATGATTTCAGGAGGATTTTGCACAACTATCGGACGTTGGACGGCAAGGCTTGTATCACAGAATAGTCTTCCGGCTTGCCCAATGAAGTTTCGGGCTGAAGTGTATTGTATACACAAAATTACACATACATGAATTTACTCAAAAATACATGCACATATATATATATATATAAATATATATATATATATATATATATATATATATATATATATATAGGGATGCACACAAATTTTCATTATATATACATACAGATACACATATTTGTATGTATATACAGACACATTTCTGTATATATATACGCATTTATATGTATATACAGCTGCACGTATATTTAAAATTCATACTCACACACACATATATAAAGATGCATATATATTTACAGAGGCAAACACATATATATACACAGATGCACACACATATACATATATATATAAAGATGCACACACTTTTCCATATATATATATATATATATATATATATATATACACATATTTACACACACACACACATATATATATATATATATATATATACACATATTTGCACACACACACACATATATATATATATATATACTTCCATACATATTTACACATACACGCATATAAATCTCTCTCTCTCTATATATATATACAGATGCACAAAAAGTTACATATATATCTACATACATGCATATATATTTGTACATATATACAGATGCACACAAATTTACGTATTTATTTACACATATATATATTCAAATATACAAAATTCACATACATATGTATATATATATATAAATATATATGCCATTTACTTTGATGATTCTACAAGTGAGCTATAAGTGAAACTCTTTTGTTGTCCATATTGAAGAGATTTTAGCCAGGGATAGGTTGGATGGTTCTCCAACAACTCTCAAGTATTGTGACATCGGTATTTCAATTGCTATAACCATATCAAGAACTTCTCTTCACCTCTACACACTCACTGGCTTTTTTTTTACCTTTACATCAACATACCAGCTACCTGACGCTGTACCATTCGAGTTTTTAATCAAGTTTCTTGTATTGATCAAAAGGTAATTTTAGACTAGGTTCTCTGACATTATCTACCTTTTTTTTGTTGCTAGTAAAGGCAGCGGGGTAGGGGCATTTTTTGCTTTTGCTTTCGTCCTTCATAAACTTGGTGTTTTTTTAAATTTATTCTTTGATTCCTTATATCATTGCTTATCATTCCTAATTTTTCATTCGTTCTCACTCTTTCGATCTCTCTCTCTCTCATATTTGCTCTGAATCTCTTTTTAACTCAAATTGTTTTCATTTCTTTTCTGAATTTCTTTCAGTCACTCATCTTTTTCATTCACTTCTTTTCCCTTTCTCATTCACTTCTTTTTCTTTCCTTTTTTTTCTTGATATCCTCCATTTTTTCTGATTTAATCATTCAATCATAAACTTCTTTTTCTAATTTGATTCATATGTCTCTTTTTCAATTTTTTCAGAATTTTTTAGAATTAATTTCTTATTCTATTTTTCATTCATTTGTTCATCATCAATTCATTTTACTTTTTTCATTTGTCATTCATTTTTCAGCCTTGATTTTTTGCTTTTTTAATCTTTCTCTTATTAAATATAAAAGTATATGTCAATACTCGTAAAATATGTTGAGTAAAACAGTTGAAGAGTTCTACAATACGTGAATTAATACATCTAACTTATAGACAGGGACTTGTGGCTTTATCAGAAGGCAGAGGTAGTTATGGAAGACAATAACAAACCTCATTGTTTTTTTGAGAAACATGAAAACCGGTCTGGTTATTCACTCAATAAAAACCATTATTGAAATAATTTGAAAACTGAACCCCAAACTAAAAACCACATAACTGTTTTTACCAGACATAATAAACAGTAAATGTTCAATTTTGAGCCCTCTATCTCCATTGGTGTCACTTGCATAAATGATGTATACATAGTCAGCCAGACCAACTTGAAAACTGTAGAAACCTATTGACAGTTTTGGTGATGGTCTCAGTTGTTGGTTTCTAATATTTTTGTATGAAAATGCAAAGCTATATTAGTACCTTGCACAAGTGAACCAACATAGCCCACACATGTACCAGCATTATTCATCTAAAAAATCATCAATAACTATCTAAAAAAAAATAGATATTATATCTAAAATCATCTTTAAAAAAGAAAATGTTGGTCCAACATGACCATAGACACCCCAAAAAAGACTTTTTTTGAAAAAACAAAAAAAAACATTTTTAGATGATGCCTAGTGGTGTAATCATGCAAATTTTCAAGGTTGTCGCTCTAAAAATTTGACTAGGAGCTTGTAGGGACAGAAACACACAGATAAGCAACGAGGGAAGAATCTGTAGCCCACTCTGTTGGTTAATCATAAAGCCATTCGTGGGTCTAGGGTAATTCAATATTTATACTATTTATAAAAGATATGAGAATAAACTATGTTGATATCACTGTTTTATGACAATTGTTTGAGACAAAAACAATGTTAGCTTACCAAGAATAAGCACTAACGTATCCATTTGATACAAAAGCAGGAGGAATATCAGAATAGATGTGAGTATATGTTTGTGAGCATTGTGCGTGTGTGGGCAAATTTGAGAGCTTTTCTATCTCTGTGTGAGTATGAATGTGTGTATGTGTGCATGCATGCGTGCGTGTGTGATCACCAAAGACGTAATTTTGTATTGACTTCCTTCACTAAAAAAGAGAGACTGAGAAAGATGCAAAAAAATAAAAAATAAATAAAAATGGTTACATACAAAGCTATATTTGTTGGGGTTGGTTTTTTTTCCAAGAGATATTTGTGAAAAGTCAGAATTGGCTAACATCAGCGACAATGACAAAAGCTTACATGAAAAAAAAGGCAACAACTAAAAATTGTTTTCTAATTATACAAATCAATGGTAATTGCTTCTTCACTCAACACCATTTTGGCTTACGAAAGGTTTCTAAATGTGTCCAACATCTCTATAACTCACTTTGTTTGTCCCCAGCTCACTGATGTCTTTTATTCTTTTTTCAGTCAATTTCAAAATTATTTCATCAGTGCTCACAGAGATTAAAATTGTTTTTAACTGTATTATGTTGCATTTTGGACTATGTTTTGCTTTAGTTTTGATGTAATGATAATCTATTCTAACAGAGATTAAGTTGAGAGCTCAATTGAAAAGAAATAGTCTTATGAGAGGAGCAAAAGTTTTAAAAAAATTCTACATACAACTTCCGAGTTTTCAAATAGAATCCGTTCTTTTCCCTGTTTTAGATATAATCTATACAATTTATGGTCTCTCTTCTAGTGGTTACTCTTTCAGTGGTCTCCCTTATTTGCAATTTCTCTTTCAGTGGTCCCCATTATCCACGGTTCCTTTCAGTGGTCCCCATTATCCGCAATTTCTCTTTCAGTGATCCCCCTGCTCTGTGGTTTACCTTTCAGAAGTCTCCCACTTATCTGCAGTTTCCCTTTCAGTGGTAAGTGGACACATTGTTAGAATTCCGTTCTTGTTAAAGGAACTCTTAACTTTTGGATAGTGGCGGAATTTTCAAATGCTAATATGCTTAAAACGTAAAGTGTATAACCAATGCATAATACCAGCTATGGCACACGGGTGCAGAACCTGGAAACTTACAAAACCAAGTGGAAGCAAATTCTGAATAACACAAGGGGCAATGGAAAGAGCAAAGTTAGGAATAAGTGAAAGCAATAAGAAGATCAACATGGATCCAAGAATAGAAGTGGACCAGAGTGAAGGATATTGTACAAGTAATCAAGCGAGAAAAATGGAGATGGGCAGGATACACAGCAAGAAGACGGGACAACAGTTGGTATAGAATGCTAACCAATGGGTGCCCGTGGGACAGTGAATGCAGTAGGAAAAGAACAGACATAAGATGAAAAGAGGACATAGAAAAGTTTGCTGGTAAAACATGGCAGAGATTAGCTCAATTACGCTCGTCATGAAATGAGTTGGGGAAGGCTTTTGCCCAGCAGTGGACCTATAACGGCTGCTCCTGCTGATTATATATATATATATATATATATATATATATATATATATATAATTATTGCTATATAAGCCCTGTCTATACAAATATAGAGCACTCAATTTGTATTACAAGTATGTAAATATATATTATTGTGTCATTCACAGGCAGCTGTTTTGTTGTATCACAACTCTTCAGTGTGGCTATAGACTATCCATTATCCCATCCAGTACCACGAAGTAGGATCAAAACCTTAGCTTCAGACCCAGAGGCTGGTATCCTCTCTCTACTCCACTGAACTGGACGGTCAGTAAGGTTGAATTTAAGCGATATATCTATTTACGCTTATATATTCCCCCCGTCCATCAGAGTGCTCAATTCCAAGTTGGCAGAGCATTGCATATATATATATATATATATATATATATATATATATATAAAAGCAAAAAGATGTATAAATATATGTGTATGCATGCACATACACACACCTATCATTCTTCCATACATGCACAAAAACATACACAAAATCACTTCCATCGCTGAGTGTATGAAGAAGGAAGTAACAATAAAATCTCTCCTTCTATGTCAGGGGTTGGCTAACATCAGCCAGCAGCCTTAATTCATCCGGCCCACCAACTTTGTTTCCTTTATCTATCTTTGTTTAGGGAACAATAAAATTCTGCATTGAAAGATAGAGAAAAAGTCTAATTTTTGCAGAGCACACAAACTAAACAATGTTTTATAGCTAAGAATGTTTTAACCCTATGTATTCCTGACGGTCTACTGATATGCACAAATTTTGAACCCTATCTTGACAAAAACAATTCTATAGTTCTCGTTGATTGAGAGTTGGTGTGAGTTTATTTGGGTTTATAATCCCATCATGCAAAGCATTAAAATAATTTAAAAAAACACGAGCCAGAAGTTCAATGGGGTAGCTACTATAAAGTTTAAACGCAATCATTGAGATTACATGACCTGAGAGAAAGATAATTTCAGGTAAGAAGCTTCATATCAAGGATCATCTTTCTATCAAGTTTTAAGGAAATCAGACTTGAAACAGCTAAGAAAAAAAAATTAAACACCATTATTGACAGATCACGTGAATCTGAGGATAAGATTTTTATAAGGAAGAAACATCTTATCAAGGTACACCTTACTTCCAAGTTTCAAGATAGACATGCAGACCCCTTAAAGAGAGGCGAGAACATATCCTAAATAAAATACAAACTGTTACCATAGCCTCATAGATATGTGTTTCCTTACTTATATACTTTAACTTGCGATGAGAACATTCCTAATTAAGTCCACCTCCCAAAACTGTTTCCCGACCCCTTGTCTATGTAATAAGCAATTGATTTATAGACAAACAAAAAAGGGACATTGATTTTATTAGTTTTTGAAAAAAAACTTAAATGGCAATGGGCAGGCCATGTTGCAAGAATGGCAGACAACTGATGGACATCACGACTCACAACATGGATCCCCAGAGATCACAAGCGAAACCGAGGCCGACAGAACACAAGATGGAGAGATGAACAAGATAAATTCAGAAAATACTGGCTCCGCGACACCCATGATAGAGAAATGTGGCAGATCCTGGGGAAGGTCACTGTCCAACGACAGACAATAAAAGATTGATGATGATGATGATGATGATGATGATGATGATGATGATGTTTTTATTAATGTCATTCTTTGTATATCCATGTAAATATTAGATAAAACAAATAAATGGATTCAAAGATACAGATAAGTAGCTCACTATTTTTGTTATGTTAGAGAGGAAGTCTTCTGCTTAAGGGAAGCTTGTAAATTACCAAGGGGAAGTAACTCAGTACTACACCTTGATTGTTGAAGAGAGCCAATTAAATTGGCCTGAGTATCTCATTTATTTTATTTCAATTTTTTCTTTAAATGTCTCTTGACACCTGAGGAGCATTTTGTGGTATAGATGAGCCAACTAATGAGTTAATTTCATGTTTGAATAGAATTTTCGAGTTGTGTGAATTCGAATGAACTTCAAGGAATAAACTTCTCATCTCATCTCATATTATAGAATTGTCAAGGGGCCTTAATTCCTTTAAATCATGGCTAATCTTTTGATAATGGATTAGCTTTTTTACTGTGTTAAACTGTGAGGGTCTCTTTCTACTGACAGATTTTCTTTTGATTGTTTTGTTTTTCAATCATGGTTGAATAATCTATCACTGTTAGACTCTGTTTCTATCTATCTATCTATCTAGGGCTGTTTATATCTATCTGTTTATCTATCTATCTAGGCCTATTTGTATCATGTTTATATCTATGTATTCACCCAAGCCTGCTTATTTATATCTATCTATCTATCTATCTATCTATCTATCTAGGCCTGTTTATATCTATGTTTATCTATCTATCTAGGCCTATTTGTATCTATCTATTGCATGTTTATACCTATATATCTGTGATTATATCTATCTATCTATCGCATATTTACATCTATATATCTATCTAAGCTTGATTATATCTATATATCTATCTATCTAGGCCTGTTTATATCTATGTTTATCTATCTATCTAGGCCTATTTGTATCTATCTATTGCATGTTTATACCTATATATCTGTGATTATATCTATCTATCTATCGCATATTTACATCTATATATCTATCTAAGCTTGATTACATCTATATATCTATCTATCTAGGCCTGTTTATATCTATCCATCTATTGTATATTTATATCTGTACATCTATCTAAGCCTGATTATATCTATCTATCTATTAATCTAGACCTGTTTATATCTATCTAAGCTTGTCTACTGTTTATTTCTATCTATCCATCTAAACCTGTTTATGCATATTTCTATGTTTATACCTATCTATGCTGTTCGTACCTAGATCTATCAATATATCTATCTAAACCTGTCTATACCAATTTGTCTGCTTATTTCTATCTATCTATCTAAGCCTGTTCATATATCTATCAATACAGAAATGAAAAGTGTATCTTAATAGGTTTTCTTGCACTGAACAATCAAATCCTGAACCTCTTTTGAATTTTAGATGCTTCACTGAACTTCAGCCATTTTTGTCATAGGTGACCTTTCGGCAAAATCATTAGTCCTAGAGTGATTTTTATTCTGCTTGACTTTTTTTTCATTTCACACCATGAAACTTTAAAAGTGAAAATTTAAAACTAGTAAGAAGGTTTTTAAGCAGGAGAAATGCTCGGGATTTGAAAAGCCTGTTGGGTTTGGCTCCTTGAAGCCCATCCTCTCTGCCTTCAAACATTTACTGCAGTGGTTCCCAACCTGGAGAGCGCAGATCCTTGAAGGTCCACGAAGGTATTTCGGGAGACCTTTCAAAAGCCTGAAGGTCAATTACATTGTTGATTAGGCATTACTTTCAGGAGCAGTGATTTAGCAAGAGATTTGAGGGCCGGGATAGAGGGCTTGGCTTCTTGAGAGGCCCCCTTCAATATTTAGTAAGGTTTGTTATTGCATAATGTTAGTAGAAAGGCAGTAGTTGAACTACTATTCATAATGCTTTTGGGAGCCGCTCTCATTAAGGGCCCTGGTAGGAAAAATCCTTAACCTCAGCCATGTTTAGAATTTGCACCTGGCTATAAAATGGGTTTCATGAATAATGATAATAAATAAATTCCAGTAGGGAGACAGAAACCTAATTTCCCAATTACAAAGGAAAAATTATGGAAACGGCACTGAACGGCAATCATTGCATCAAATTGCTCAATAAATACACGATTATCATTGCAATCACGCTGTCAAAATGAATAAAAAATAAACCGTAATTTCTCATTCTGTCCACATGAGTACAAAAAAAAAAAAACCCGACTGCAAATAGCAGAAAAATAATAGAAAGAAAAAAAGAAAAAAAAACAATAATTCTTTATGAGAAAATCTGATAGACTTTCCCAGTCATTCTAAGCATAGAAGCCTATGTAATCAATCGATGGTAAATATTTTGTGCTGTTTCTCATTCCAGTTAA
Organism: Thysanoteuthis rhombus; assembly: GCA_963457665.1. Lineage (NCBI taxonomy): Eukaryota > Metazoa > Mollusca > Cephalopoda > Oegopsida > Thysanoteuthidae > Thysanoteuthis > Thysanoteuthis major. The sequence goes on from OY735216.1 coordinate 5,020,843, forward strand.
TTATAAACTTTCATAGAAGAAAGGCAAAACACATTTTGTATCATATCAAGCGTGAGCAGAACAATGATAAGATAAAGAATAACGTCAAAATTTCAAGTCATGTAAAAATATTCCATTGAGAAATGAATATGGTCTGAATTAATTCTATTTATTGCATTACAGGCATTTTCCACAAGAAAACATCTAAAATGGAGTCTTTGTTGGACATTCACCTTCCCCAAGATTCGCCAGACCTCTCTATCACGGGCATCGCAGTTCTTTCAGACTTTGTTGAGCTTGTCATGCCATCTTACTATCTGCTGGCCAGAATATGATACATATGATCTCTAGGAATCCATGCTGTGAATCATGATGTCCAGTGGTTGATTCTTGCAACATGTCCAGCTCATCACCATTCAAGTTTTCTAATGGTTTCATTGATATCTCGGACTCTTGTCTTTTCTCTAATTTACTGTGCTGTCTAATGATCACTCCATGTCCGGTTGAGCAAGACTTTCTTATATGCACATTGCATGGTTCTCAGTTCAAGGATTAATATAAGAGATTCGAGAGAATCCAGATGCTATTAATAAATCTGTAAAAATAAGGCCCCCAAAAGATCAAAAGAGCTCCTTTTCTAAAATGAAAAAATAAAAAATTCCAGAAGAGTACTGATGCCAATTTTCAAGTCTGTAGACAAAACTGTATGGCCAGGAGTGCTAGAACACACAAATTCATGAACAAACACTTTAATGCACAAATATAAAAGAGGAGAGAACCCTTTGCCATCTTTGATGGCTACAGTTGTTCAACAGTGTTTCCATTAATCTTTGCTACTCAAACTTGAAAAGCGTCTAAAACGGTGTATAAATCCAAAAACGAACTTGTCAGTAAATGAGTAAAGTTGATCAATAACAGGTTTGGTTTGCCAATCACTAGAAACCGCCACATGACCCACGTCTTTTGGCAGCAAGGGTGATCAATTGGAAAAAAGGTTGATCGAGGAATATGTTATTTCTTTCACCTTCTGTTGGGCAGTGACCACTAAAGAGTCCAAATTTTCAAAGAAAAAAAAAGTTCAAATGCTGCTAGATACAAACAAAGAGACCAAATTAAAACAGACTCACATTGTAAATTGACTTCAACCCTACTAAAACCCTTTATGGGGAGAATTTAAAAGGAAAAAACTGAATGTTTTTCCTTGAGATGATAAGGAGTATATATTCAAATTTTCAGCACTTTGCCTCCATTGGTGTGATCTGTGCATGTAGAAACATAAGAAGAATTATGAGCCGACCTTGTAGATAAAAGACAGGATTTTGGATACTGATTTTCAAGGTTGGCAAACCCTCCTCATTTGAAAAAACTGGATTATAATCAGAAAGTAATGGCTAAAGTGAAAAGAGCATCAAGTCATAGGCCACCATCTTCTTATACAGTCCCAGAAATTCAAGAATTTAATGAAGGCACAAGTGGTATAAAAAAGAGTATTAGGTTATCATCAGTTGTAATGGAATATGATTTGATTTAGTCTTTTATTTTTTGATGTCTACTGAAACAGAAGGAGGCCTTCACCTTACATTCATTCACCATTCCAAAATGGGACAGATACTCAAGGAAGCTGACGAGTACAAGAGCCAAAACGTTATGATAAAAACAGCAGAGATGGTCTGAATGCATCCATATATAACAGCTGAAACGATTTTAAAGATAACAAAGATGGAGATCATAGTCTGAAAAATATACAGAATAATAGAAATAAGATCAATGAAAATAAGAAGACTTTTAAAAGAAATAAAGATTTTTTTTAAAAATCCCCACCTACATTTATTTCGTAGTAATTTCTTAGAAATGTAATTTAAAAACAGGAAAAAACATAATGAAATCTTTTTTTAAACTAACGATGAAATTGAATATTTGATGGAAGAGATGGAACACTTAGAATGGCAAAAATTCTTTATCGAATTTTGAATTTTAAATTTTTTAAAAATCAGAAATCAAGACTCGAGTTGAATGGAAGGTAAATTGATGAGAAAAACAGGAGAAAAGAATCTGTCGCGATAAGGAGAAGAATCATATTGAACAAAGATGCCCTGAAAATGATATAAAGGGAGTTTTTTTTTGCTCTCTTTACAGACTGGAAGAAAGGAAGAATGAAAGAGACAGAGTGGGTGCAGAGGAGACAGGAGGAGTAGAAGAGATAGAGTGGGTGTGGAAAAGAGAGGAAGAGTG
>OY735216.1:5028053-5223053 GCA_963457665.1 Thysanoteuthis rhombus
TTTTTGATATAAGTAATCTTTTGAGATTGATTTATGTAAAAATGTCTAATTCTTGTAATTCTTTATATATATGTGTGTGAGTGAACATATTCTATATATATATATATATATATATATATATATATATATATAAAATTTCATGTTTTGTTATGTTGGGTCTTACTGTTTACTGGAATGATAAAAATGACACCTCTTCCTCTTTACTGGAGATTTAAAAACTGGGGGCAGATGCCAATAGTAAAGTGGAAATTTATGAAAAAACAACAGCTTGTGAAAGTCTATCCTGAAAATGTCTTGAAGATAAATTCAATATGATAACATTTAATCACAAAGACAATCTATTGAACTCAAGATAAGAAATAGCGGTAATGTGCAGACACAAAACAAAATTTATCCTGAGAAAAAAATCAAAAGAAACGTAACCTCGACTTGATAACAACACCAAAACTAACAGTCCCCAATTTCGACCCATCTGAATAATAAACCGGTTGATTTTAATTTACAGAAAAGAGCGATTATACAAAAACATAAAAAATATATGAATAAGAGCTAAAATACACAAAACAGAAAAAAAAATAAAAACAGAACAGTGCAAATCTCAAAACCAGAATAGAACAAAAAACCAACCAAAAAAAATAAACAATGAAAAAGTAAACAGTAAGACACTATATAACAACCTCTATCGAAGAAAAAAAAATAAAAGAATAAAATTGATATTTCTATAAATATTTGGATCATCCTCATCTTGGTTGTTTTTCATACAACGTTTCGGCCGTTGTACACTATGGCCTTCATCAGGTATCATCTGGTAGGTGTGGGGAAATAACGAACCGAACCCTTTATTTAACCGACCGGGGTATATTGACCGCACTCCCCTCTTAGCATTAGTAGTATTATTATTGTCTCACACCAGGATTGAACCTAGAACCATCAGATTACTTTGCAGTGATTTTATCTGATGCTGTAATCACTACGCTATGTGTCCATGCAGACAATAAATAGGATGAGGATGGCCTGATTATTAATAGAAATAATGATAATTTCTCATCTCAAAAATTCAGCGATATACTAATAAAATTGATGCTAAAAAACTTGGGAGATACATAAACTTGAACAATTCTGAAACTGAAAATAAAGCAGGAAGTTAACTAATATGGATTTATATCATGACATCAAAACATTAACAGCAAAAATTTAGGATATGAGATAAGACACGCACAATATAGCACTAAACAAAAATGAAATATCACAGAACAAGAATCAAGAAATCGAAATATAACAATAAAGAAAGAATATTTTTTTAAGAAATACACTAAACAATGGCAACCAATTCAGGCACCCTAACTTAAACCAACGTAAACAAAAAAAACAATTAATTCTGATATACAAAGTTTGTAGAACATTTCAAAACCTTGTATATGAAAGTAGTTAAGGTGAAAATATTACATATTTTTTCAACTTTTTGCTTTTCTTCCACCCATGTGGAAATGTAAGGGAAATAACTCCAATCAAGAAATTGACCACTAATTTTTTTAACCCAAAGTGGAACTAAACGAACCCCTGCTATAAAATCTGAAGTGATGGTAAAAAAGCCGCCTATTCTGAAGATTCTGCTGTAAATTCATGAATATACTTATATATATAAATGTGTATATATATTGTACATATACTCTTACTATTTGTCAGTAATGCTTGCATGCATTTCTGACCACTGACAATTCTTCAAGTGGGTGGGATCTAAAATAAATGGTTATACGCTGGATAAACCAAAGTGTCGACTGTATAATATCAAACATTTTTTTCCAACTAATTTTGCTGATATTTTACTCATTTTACCAATTAGCTAAAATTAATCAATTCTTGTATTTTTATGTATTTTTAAATGTTGACCTTTATGATATTACATACCAAGACGCCCAGAGAAGCATTTCATGTAAATTAATTAATTAATTAATTAATAAAGTTCAGAAACAGTTGGAAGTAGAATACAACTTTGATTCTCTGTATTTTTTCTATCTAATGATATCACAGCTTATATAGACAGTATTGTATATGTATAAACCAACACAGATATATGTATGTTCAGTGCATTTTTCATTTGCTGACCATTCTAAGACCCTTGCAGAACGTGGGTTAATTTGTTTTTTTTTTCCTATCTAGAAGACTTACCAACAACTTCAACTTCTTTTTTGAAAGTCGTTTGTATAACTTGGGGCAGACCTAGAAAAACAAGTCTTGATCTACAGCATTTTGGCATAAACAGCATTTTGACATTTTGACTGAAGAGCAAGAAACTTCTCTTCTTTCTTTTTTTTTTTTACTGCATTTCTAGAAACTGACCTAGTACACCAACACAATACGATTAATGATCTTATTTGTATCTTTTCAAATGATCACATTTTGATCTCTACGCTATGGTGATCCTTAAAATTCCCTCCCAGTAGAAAATAATGGTTAGTTTTTTTTTTTTGAAGATACCTACGCTGCTTGATCAATAAGTCCGTGGCCTGATATATGGTTAGCTAAATTTTGATCTCACATTTTTGCTGAATAATGTTTTTCTGTGTGATTCATATTCACTATCATATTGGGTATATTGAAAAAGAAGAAAGTTATGTTGAAAATTGATATATTTGTTGAGTAAAATAGATACTTTCTCCCTTGTTAGGCTTCAGATTTACCCAAGTATCAAGGTATGTTATATCATATCATACGCAAATCATTCGGAGAGAATTTTGAAGTATATATGAACTATTGATATTGTAAGGCTAGTTAAATGAGACCGTTTAGCACAAAGAATCAATTTTTCCAAGAAGATTTGCAAAAGATTACTACAAATAAATTCTGAGAACAGAATAAACATAAATCTTCTACTTTTATCCCTTGACATTCATAGGGGTTAGGGGTACTAGGGTGTCATAAATGGGTTAAATCCAAGGATAATTTTTGCCAACCCTTTTGATACCCCAAAACACAGATCTTGCACCCAAATTTTTAACACTGATATACTGTTTGACTCACCAGTTTGTAAATGTAAATAAGTTTTAAAACCTGATTATCTCTGGGTCTATATTGTCTACATAAATAATTTTTAGTTGATAATTTTTTTTACTATCTTTCTTTTCATTGAAAATACGAAGGTTATTACGATAGATTTAGTAGTTTACAAGTTCTAGACATTTTTCTCAACACACGTACGTCACTTTCTGTCAAAATTCCATGCAATATCATTAGTATATAAGCATTTATGATCTCATAAATTTTTCACTTTTTGTTTAAACTGTACAGCATATTTCCCATGATGCACTCTTCCATGGTACACAAAAATATTCCCATTAAATCATCCATGACTAGACGGCAAATTATCAAAACCCTAGATGGATAACCCACATATTGTACATACTTCTTAATACAGTTCTGTTCTCTATTTGTCTGAAATACATTTTGAATAAAAATTACTTGCCGTATTGACTTTTTTTATGTATTGTTCTAATTCTTTTCTTTTTTCTTTTAAAAAATAACGATTCATAATACTTCATCTGATAAAAATAAATGAATACAATCAAGAATCACAGACTTAGGATCAAGGGTGTCCTGAGTTTCTGAAACTTCCAGGTTTTTGATGGAGCATTGACAAGGCCTACTTCCAGGTAATACAGGGTCGAATCATCTACATCACAAAGTTATGTAAATAGCCAAGAATTCAAGAGTTCCTTAATATTAACCATACAAGGTATTAATAATTTTAGGATATCTTTTTGAATTATCTTTGTACAACATCAAAACAATTGCACACACTTTCTGGTTTTATAAAAAAAATATTTTTTTGAGTTTTTTTCAAGGTTTTTGATTTAATATTTAATTGATAATGTTCATGGTACATACATTTTACTAATTGATAATTAAAAACTATAACAAAATTTGATAGATATTGATTTTAATTTTTAAAAATAGCCAAGTTACTGATGTTACTGAGTAAGTTCAAGTTTGTGAGGCTCAACTGTATGAAAAATGAATTCTTTTATTCTTTTTTTTTTTACTCGTAAATACATCATGTATTCTGCATGTACAACATATATACCTAAAGGTAAACCCCATATATTTAGCACTGATCACAAAAACGATCAGTTCAAAATCAGGCCTACATTTCCTATTTGGCCAAGGCCAGCTTCACACAGGCTTCACAAGTGTTTTTTTTCTCTCTTTTTCTTTCCAAGAACCTGAATCATCTTGTTTAATGGTAAATTTGAGAACCCTGAACGATAGATGGGTAATGAATCAACAAAATCAACTGAAATTGATTTTTGATGCTAAAGAGAGAGAGAGAGAGAGAGGAGGGGAAAGAGAGATAATGGTAGAAGAATGAAGTGGGGGAGACAGAGAAAGAGGAGATGAAAATAGAGAAAAAAAGCCTCAAAAATCCTGTCCGCTCAAGATGTGGAAGAGAGAGTTTTCTTCTTCATTTAACAATATGGCACATCTCATTAATTAGAATTAATTACAGGTCCATAAGATCTGATATAGAATTCTGAAAACCAAAAAGCTCCAAAAATCAAACATTATCTTTCTCCCAATAGATGTCGTCTTTACACAAAAACTCATGTTTGGTACTGAACATGACTCAAAGTAACCCATGCTTAACTGAGATTTTCTTGTTTACATCTACTGCAGAAAAACAAGCATCTGTCCTTATCAGTATGGTACCTGTGATACCATTCCAAAATTCGACAAATTCTGAAGTCTCAAAAGTGTCTGGTCCCATGGTCGTCTATTGAGGGTATGGATCAGGCCTTCCCATCTGGAGAGGAAGGGTAGTTGGAAGCTTATAGGATTAATGATTAATGAGAAGAGATTGATTACCTGTATTAATTAATACTTAATCAAAGTCAGATTAATCAAACATAACACACTGTGTGTTAGTAAAAATTAAGATAAATGGTACAGTAATGTAACTCCATCTTGTGAAGTAATGTCCATCAGTAGTCTGCCATTCTTGCAACATGACCAGCTGATTGTCTTATGTGTATTCTAATGGATTCTATGATGTCTCAGACTCCTGTTTTCTACCTGATATTTTGTGCTGTCTTGTGATCTCTCCATGTGAGGTTAAGCACGATTCTTTCAAGCACACGTTGCATGCATATCTGTCTGCAGGTCAGTCTTTTGGTTAAGTTCCATGTTTCAGCTCTGTAAATGACTATTGGGAGGATGCATTAGTTGTATGCCTTTCTTTTTAGAATTGATGGGATTGTCTTGTTTTTGAAGGTTGAGCTTGCTCTGCCAAAGGCTTGCCTTCCTAGTGTGATTCTTAGCTTGATTTCCTCTTCTTTTGTGGGTTTCATGGAGATTCATTGTCCAAAGTAGATGTAGTGGTCTACTTTCTCCAGTTTTGTGTCTTTGATTTTGATAGTTTTGTTCTTATTTCTAATGTGATCGCTGCACATGACCTTTGTTTTGCTGAAGGTCATGTGTAGGTCGACTTTCTTGCTCCCTTTATTTTGTTCATCTAAAATTAGTTGAAGGTTCTGTAAATTTTCATGAGCCAAGCCTGAAATCGAGTACCAAAAGTCTTTCATGAATGATTCTACCTCAAAATCTAGCTCCTGAATTCTCAAAGTAGGAAAATAGAGGGTAAGAAGAAGAATGGAGGGAAAATATCCACAAGAGGAGGCATAAGGGGAGGAAGAAACCAATAAAGTGACGTAAAAAGAGTGAAGGAATGAAAATTTGATAAATAGAGGAAGGAACAGAAAGGAAGATGAAAGAATAAATAGGGGCAAAAGAAGTATAGGAATGAAAAATAAGATGGAAAGAGAAGAGAGGTCAGGTTAGTTACTCAAAAGAAACCGTCATATGATCAACACCTTTTTGCAGCATGAAGTAAGCCAGTGATGTCATAAACACAATTCATTCTGATCATATTTATTCTTTCAAATTTTTACACTACAGTGGTTCAATTATTGACTATGATGGTGAGTCTGATGTTTTTAAAAAAAAATAAAAACACCATGAATGCTGCTGGACACTAATTAAGGTACCAATTCAGTACAAACTTACATGGCAAATTAAACCCTCCATTATCACCCTATTTGGGGGAGGGGGAATTTTTGAAAAACACAGAAAGTTTTTTCTGGGCATAATGAGTAAATGTTAAATTTTTCAGCCCTCCAGATCCAAGGGTGCAGCCTGCACATGCAACAGAAAGATAGATAGCAAGTCAGCCACGCTTGAAAACCGAAGAAACCTATGCTTTGATAGCAGTTCAGGTTTACAATTTTCAAGAGAATACTAAAATCAAGATGAGTAAAAAGCTTGACAGCATCTTGGTCAGACTCCCTTGCTCCATTTCAATTTAAAAGTTGAACAAAACAAAATTCATTTCTCCATCTCGTTACAGAACTATTTGTTCCATTTCAACTCTTTTATTAATAGTTTCTGGAAATGGGATTTGCTAAAGTAACAGAGAGATAGATAGTCAGCCAGCCACACTTGAAAACCGAAGAAACCTATGTTTCGATACCAGTTTAGGTTTACAATTTCCAATTCTCTGGAAATGGGATTTGCTAACAAGTATGCCTGAGTTGGTCTTTAGAAGTGGGAGGAAATTTGTCATTATTTTTTGTGGACATCACTCTGTGGCTGTTATTTGTGCAGATCACTAGTTCTGGCTCTGGTCATTGTTACCCACCTTTGTTGTTCTATATGAAAATAAAATCAAAGCTCAACAGAGAGAGAGAGTATGATACTAGGATGAACTAACAAAAGGAGAAGTCAGGTAAAGAAGAATGGTATCAAAGAAGAAAAAGGGGAAGGAAAAATGGAGACAGGAAGTAAGGGAAAAGAGAGAAAGGAAGTAAAGGAAAAGAGAGAAAGGAAGTAAAGGAAAAGAGAGGGAGGAAGTGAGGAATAAAAGAGAAAGGAAGTGAGGAATAAGAGAGAAAGGAAGTGAGGAAAAAGAGAGAAAGAAAGTGAGGAAAAAGAGAGAAAGGAAGTAAGGAAAAAGGGAGAGAGGAAAAACTGCAAGCAAAAAATAGAAGAAAAAAATTATGAGATGACAAAGGAGATGAAAGAATGGAAAAAACAGAGAAGAATTGAGGAGATGAAAGAAAGTAAAAAATAGATGAAGATGAAGGAGAGTAGAGAATGAAAGAAAATAGTGAATTTGGGAAGAGAAAAGAATGAAGGAAAAGAGGGGAGATGAAGGGAAGGAAAAATAAAGACAAATAGGAAAGATGAAGAAGATGAAGAATGAAGAAAACAGAAGTTACGGATAAAGGAAAGGGAAGAATTAAAAGAAGTGGGGAAGATGAAAGTAATGATAGATTGAAGAAGTAAGAAAATGGAGAAGAATAAAAAGAAAGAGAACATACAAAAAGAAAAGAAAAAAAGCAGTAAAAGAAACAAAATCATTAATGAAGAATAAGATTTGGAAAAAAATGGCAAGATGACAGGAAGGAAAATTTAGTAAGAAAGAGAAAATGAGGAAATCAAAGGAGGAGGAGGCAATCGAGAACCTGAGGGAACCTTAATGAAATATAATTACATCGAAGCATAAAACAGTCGCAAAAAATTAGGATCAATATTATTATTCATAATGATTTTAGGAGAAAATGGATCAGTCTTTGAAATCAATAACTATAATGGGAGGCACATTTGACATTCACTCGGCCACAAGTTAAAAAGATTCCACATTATTTTTTCCGATAGAAATTTAATATTTCTTGGAGTAAATATGAATTTAATATTCAATATTCGCTTTAATTTTTGCCTTTTTTTCTAACCATTAGACTTGTTTATAACATTCCTTTCATATCTCAGCTACACTCAACTCTTATAATATGCAATGTTTTTTGACTGTGACGTAAGTCAACCACTCTTAAAATGGCGGAAATTTCATGTAAAGATCAGATTTGAATAGTTTAACAGCATTTATAAGAAATTAAGTGACCCAAAGATAGATTGCTTAAAGAGAGATAGACAGCATTCGTAACAAAGAAAGAAAGCTGTTATGCATACATTGTTGTGCAAACATGCCACATCAACAGTGCTAGAGGGCTGAAAATTCAAGCATTTACTCTTTATCATATCTAACTCCATCACCAAAATGGGTTTTTAGTGGGGATTAGGGGTGGAGTTCAATTCACAAGATAAGTTTATCTTAAATCAGTCCCATAGTTTGTGTCCAGCAGCATTTAACCTCAATTTTTTTAAAAATTCAGACTTATATAACAGCCCAAACAAAATACAAGAGAATCAACTTATCTATTGATCACCCTTTTTTCTGAATATTTTTTAATTGATTACACCCAATACGGTATGCTGCCACAAGACATTGGTTACATGACAGTTTCATTTCAGTGACTAACCAGACCTCTTTGAATCAATCATTGTTTGAGACCATACTCTAAAAGTTTTTTTCCATCAATAGGTCACAGACTTATTGATGTATATATGTATATCAATATGTATGTGTATGTCATTAGTTTCTCTCTTGCCTCAGGAACGTATCTATATCAGACAAAGACGAACCAAATAATAGTTCCCATGATCCTATATGATAGCATTGATACGCACATTACAAAACACGAAAAAAAAAAACAGTCATATCCATTCGACCCCATCTGATATCGATGACTTAATGGATACTTAGTTATAACTGATGCCGATGGAGGAAATGTAAGTCATTTTTAGCTTTTATTTGAATTGAATAGATATGCAATTGAACTGGTGTTTGTGAATGGTCAAGGCAAATTCTCCTGGCTTGTCAGAAGAATTTAATATGGCTCAACACAATCAACTGCTTGCGCTGAGCATCACTCAGCTAGTTTACAAAATATACATATACATATACATGAATAACTTTTTGTTTAATTTTTAGATTTTTTTCCAAGAGATACAATATATTTTTATCCTTCCATTGAAAAACAAAATTTTCGACATAAGATTCCACAATGCTGAAATAGCATAGACAAATATGAAACATTTCTATTGCTTATTCATTTTTGAGAGGATCAGATGAAAGATATAGAATCCAGAATCAGACTACTTTTTCGAAATGCATTAAAATATATGTGCTAACTTAATTTTTACAAATTTGGGGAAATCTTGGGTTTTTTGTTAGCCTATGATGTGTGCAGAATCATGTTATATATGCCTGCAAAGTTTTGTCTAAATCTGTTCTGCAGTTTAGGAAGGTATGAAAGTGTAACAGACAAACTAAAAGTTCACCTTGGAACTATTGGAGACAGGCAGACATGAGTGGGTGAGGGCAAAATTTGTGGCAAAATTCGTACCTGAGCTGTACTTACTCGGCTTGGATAACTTATTGAATTTCCAAGCTACCGTACAGGTAAGTAGCTGAACCTAGTGTATGACAGACTTGCCCGCAGTTCCGTTAGGTTCTAAACAAAGCCAAATGATTTCTTTTTTCTCAAGTTCAGCAGACATCAAACCATTTTGATGCTTGTATATTCAGTTACGTCTAGATGTAAGTTGTTTTTTTCTCTCTGTTTTTCTTTCCAAACTCAAGGATGCATTTGCTTCTCGAATAGAAGATCCCCCTGAGAAATTAATGCTTTTCAAAAACTTACTGAAGTGCTGCTACCAATAATGTCCTACAGAACAAGATCTGTTTGCCCAAGGAGTTCCGTATTGTTTTGAAGAGAAGACAAAACACAGCATCTGTTGCAAAAATCTTACACTTACCTAGAAAGAGAAAAAGGAAATAAAAACATTAATGGATTGAAAAGAGACATTGATTTTTTACTAAATAAAATGGTCAGTATCCGTTCCTGTATGTGGAAAAAGATAGGAAAATGGATTTAAAAACATATAAAAGCATTCATTTACAAATTGAAGTATGAGCTGAAAGGAAAACGTGAAATTTAAATAGAAACCTTCAACAATGCAGTTTTGAATTGCATGGAAAATTTTGGAATTCAACCGTACTATTCAAGGCATACATGTATTCATGATGATGTAGTGAGGCACAAGTCTAAAAAGACCATGATCAGAAGTGCTTTCCAATTTTCTACAACTTTTCAACATTATAAAGGAATAGGAAATTGATAGTCAAAAATTAATTTAATATCAAGATTTTCAATATTTCATACAGAAAATATAGCCAGGAACCAAGTAAAAATAAAGCTCAAACTGCTTTCAATGAATGAAAGAGATGATGAAAATTAGACAAGGTTCAAATGTCTAATCAGAATAGAGCAACCTCTAGATGTAAAAGATTTATACCAGATTCAAAGGTACAAAACAAACCTCAAAGTTTTGGTATAGAAGAAACCGCTTATTATGATCACTTTGGGACAGGGTTTTTTAGATAACATTGACTGTCTGATAACATTAAAAGAGGGACAACAATTATTATGAAATTCTTTGTTGTGTTAATTAATTCATTGTTATTAATTACATTCGAAAGAATTTAATAGTAATGATGATATAAAACAAACCGGGCTGTTGCCGAGTCAAACTTCAATTCCACTTTTATTCTGACTGAATATGTTTTCTGCTATTTTTGAAATTGTACAAATAGATAAATCTTTGATACGTAACTCTTGTCAGTTTGGCTCAGTCGGTAAAAAGGAGTCACCTACCAATAACTTGGTTATGATTTCAAATCATGGTAAGGATATGTTGATTTCATATATTGGTTTGGTTTGACATGACTGAACAGGGGAAAAAAGTGAAGAATTCACTCCCATGAAATAGGTGAGTATTGTTCTTGTTGTTATTACAGTAGAAAAACAAAGTTAACCATCAGCCTCTGACCTGTATTGGAGTTTGACAGTTTATTGATTTTTAATTAATTTTCAAAAAAGTGTTTGGTACTAATTGATTTTGATAACAATAATCCTTTAATAACATTATGTATGACTTGCCATCACAGTCAATAATTGAACAACTGTAGCACTAAGATTTGATGTCAAGTAAAAATAAATTCCATTGAATATGGCTAGAATATTTATGACATCACTGGAGAATGTAAATGTTATTTATAAACCCATCAGAACAAGACTAAAAAAAGATTTTAAAAATTAGTTGAGGAAGGGTCTAGTAGAGCATAGATGCTCAATTTTCAAGTCTGTAGACAAAACGGTATGGCCAGGAGGGCTGGAACACACAAACAAACTGAGACACACACATGCACATATAAAAAAAATCTTTGATGGCGGCAATTGCTCAATTATAAATAATAGATTCCTCAATACCAGGATAATGCTGGAACTTTGAAGATGTAAAGTTCAAACTGCTAAAATTGCATCAGATTGATTTTTTGTTTCTACAAAGACTTGGATTCCCGTCATGTGAAGAATCAAAAAAATAGAGATGCTGAACTTCACACATCTGGGAATGTTAAAACTTGCTCTGCTTAGTGTTTGAGAGGGAAACAAGTTGAGGATGAAATCAACTGGGCTGAGGTTATTGTTAAGATTAGATACAGGAGATCTACTCTAAACTACGAAACAAGAAGATACCATTAGTTTTGAAAAGAAGGGTCAACAATAAATGCATACTCCCAATAATCACCAATGGAGCTAAAACATGGAACCTAACCCAGAGATTGACTCTCAAACTAAGAACCATGTAATGTGCACAAGTGAGGGTCACACTCAACATCACATGGAGTCTACCTGACAGCACATTACATTAGAGGAAAAACAGGAATCAGAGATAAATCTATAAGAAAGGTTCAATGGCAATGGGCAGGTCATGTTGCAAGAATGTCAGACAACCACTGGACATCACGACCCATAATGTGAATCTGCAAAGATCATATGCAAAATTGTAGCCATTAAAAAAAGAAGTGGCTTAACAACTTAGACAAGATGCTGAGGTTAGCAGAAGGTCTCTGTCCAAAGATGGATACTGAATGATAGAGAAAGAAGAAGAAGAAATAGAAGTAACCTTTCCCTAATTTACTATACATAATGCAACAGAAACCAAACAAGTTAAAATATTGGGAATTACAAGTATCTAACAATGGGAAATTGTTTTCCAAACTTAATAATGCTAACCCTGGGTTTGGTATGATTGCCTGAAGGCTGGACAAAGAGGTGAAAAGGTCAAAGAGATATTTCAGTTTGATTACTTTGGTTTCTCTCAAGGAAAAGTAATAAGTATATGATTTAAAATTCCTGTTGAATAACTTTAATCTGAATATCCAGGAACTATCAAATCACCATTGCTTCAAAAATTGCTTACCCACCAACCAGCCAAGTGGGCTACAGATTCTTCTCTTTTTGTTAGTCTGTGTCTGTTTATCTAGGTATGTGTGCGTGTATGTGTGGCTATGGTCACATTTTTGGGACTACAACCATGAAAATGTGCATGAGTACACTACTAAACACCATATAAAAACAGCTTTTTAATTTAAGAAAAAATGAGCTTTTTAAGGTCTCTATGGTCATTTAGGACCAATAATGCCCTAATCTTGTAGAGGTATTTTTTAAAGATAATATGTCCATTATTTTACATAATTTCAGATAATTTTTTTAGATGATTATTTCTGGTATTACTATTCATTTATGTGAGTTTTATGATGTAATATATTGACTCACAAATAGAAAACAATGAACAGTCTGTTCTGAGCTATTTAAGGAAGGACATACTCTCTATGAACCTTCATCCATTTTGTTATTATGAAATTGTGAAAATTGGGATTTTACAAATTTTTTCCCCACCCTTCTTCTATATTAAGTGCATATACCATCATTTTTGGAGACAGACAGAGTTTTATGTAAATAGTGATACAAGGGCTGCCCAAAAGAAACCAAACTTTCAAAACAGAGCAACAATGAGACATTTTTTTAGCACTCACTGCTGTCAATAAACTTTTGTATAAAAAATAACTGCATCACATTGGTTAGTGATTGAGTTACTCATGCTAGAATGACAGCTGACTTTACAGAATAGATTCTTACCTTTACCTTTCTTTACCTTGAACTTCACAGACATTCAAGTGACAATTTCCACAGATCACAAAATGCAGTTTCTCAATGTATTCGTTGTCTTTTGACTTGGAAAGAAAAAACCC
Source organism: Thysanoteuthis rhombus (assembly GCA_963457665.1). Taxonomy (NCBI): domain Eukaryota; kingdom Metazoa; phylum Mollusca; class Cephalopoda; order Oegopsida; family Thysanoteuthidae; genus Thysanoteuthis; species Thysanoteuthis major. The sequence goes on from OY735216.1 coordinate 5,041,099, forward strand.
ATACAAACTACTCACAGGTTCATTTTAGCACATGTAGCTAAAATACAAACCAACATGGCTTGATGCATTTTTTCTTATATAAAAAGTGAAAGTCTCTGTAACATATGGTAACACTGAAGACCACTCTAAAATATGTCATTGGTACATTATTATAAAAGTTTGGTTACTTTTTGAACTATCCTCATATTTTAGAGAATGGTAAGAATAAAAGTTGTATGAATTATTATGTTCAGAGGACTCTTAAGATAAACCAGCCAAGGGTAGGATAGTTAATATATGATGAGTTCATGCCTCATGTTGGCATTGGCATTGGTCTTGTGTCAGATGACAGCTTAGAAACTGTAATATATATTCAAACCAGTATAAAAAAAGCTCATGTCTAGCAGCAGTTTTTAAATCATAGAATTAAATGAGGATAAAATAGGTCCGGTTAGTCACTTGATAAAAACTATCATGTACGTAATGACTTCTGGCTGCATGCTGTGTTGGAGGGAGATCAATTAAAAGATTAGAAAAAATAGGTAGATGAAAAGCATGAAAGCTCCTGGACATAAACTTAGATTTCAAATTGAACCCCCACTAAAAACTTATTTTGGGTTAATTCCACCTATCCCACAAAAAATCGTTCTTTTCTTGACCATCTTCAGCAGTACATATACTATAAAAAGGGTTAAATGTTGTCATCCCTAGCTCCATTTGAAAGGCCTGTGTGAATGATACCTACATAGTCGGCCAACCAGACTTGAAAACTGAAGAAACCTATACAGACTGTTTTGGTGACAGTTTTGATTTACAGTTTCCAATAATTACTACCAAAGACATTTTTTTCATATTTGTTTTCTCTGATCTTCTGTGACCTAATACTAAATAATAAATGATAATAATCAAAGCAGGTCTGGGTAGTCAATCAGTAGAAACTGTCCAACATCTTCTGCGGGTATGGTATTTTGGGAATGATCAACTAAAAGATTAGAAAAAGAGGTCATCAATGAATAAATCACTTTCTCACCTATTGTTGGGCAATGAAAACTTGAAAAAAGTCTGAATTTTCAAAATCAAGAGTAAACTCTGCTGGATACAAACTGAGGGATCAGTTCAGCATGAAAATTACACTACAAATTGAACCCCCATTACTGAAAACCTATTTTAGAGGATTTTCCGAAAACCCCCAAAAGTTCCTCTGAATGTTTAAATATTTAGCCAATGAGCTGGTGTAGCACACGAGATAGATATACAGCCAGCCAGACCCGTTTGAAAGAAGGAGAAACCTATGTTGACACTTTTGATTGACGTTTTCTAGTATTGCAAACATACACAATAGCTTGAGTGTTCTGGTAGAGATGTCCACACTGTTTCCGATGACACTGATTTAATTTTAGGTAAGAATTTACACGGAGCCTGACAATTCAATAGTGAAAGATATCAACAAACATCTGAACTCATGAACAACAAACACTATGTCTTGGAGGAAGATCTCTTTTTTAGCACCAGCACTATCAGGTGACAGTTTCAAAAAGTTGGAGCTTTTCAACAAAGACAAGGAGAAAACACATTTCTCACAAGAAGCATTAATTGAATCTGAAATGGAAATGACTTTAAAAGAATTCCCAAGGGAAGAAAACCGTAGAATACGCTGATGTTCTTCAGAATGTAGGTTTTGTCATTAATGGAATTAAATTTATCTGGGCTAAGATTAGTTCTTGTGTTCTTGCAGGAATTAGAAGATCAGTTTTCTTGTTGTTAAAGGAACGGTGAGCATTGAAACTGAAGCTTTTTGAATTAGAAACAGTCAACCAAAACTGTCAACCTCAACAAAGTTTTCGCCAGTTTTTAAGTGGGTCTGGCTGACAGACAATCTATGTACTATGTGTACTTGCCATACCAATGGAACTATTGGGCTGAAAATTTAAACATTTACTCCCTGAATATGGAGGTTCAATTTACAATGTGAGTTCACGTTGAATTGGACCCATGGTTTATGTCCTGCAGCATTAAAGCTTGTTTTTTTTTTTTTAATCACATTCCAATTTTTTTAGGGATCACTGCCCAACAAAATACAAGAGACACCTTATTCATTTTTTTCTATGTTTTTTAACTGATCACCTCCAACATAGCCTGCCACACAAAGACACGTGGTCACATGGCAGTTTCTGTTAAGTGATTAACCAGACTTATTTGTTTTTTGACTCTTGGACAAGAATTTGTTCAACCAGTTGGTAGATTTTGACCTCTCAGAGACTGGATAAGTGACTTTTGTTCAACTCTCCTTATTGGATTTACCTATTAAGCTATGATCAAAGTGTAGTATCTGTTTACAGTACACTCTGATGATGACCGACTGCAACTCGGTATTGTTAAGTGCAAGAGGCTTACGATCTGTCCTGTGGTCTCAAGAAATAACTGCCCAGTAGCGGGGGATCAGTAAGCCCGGGGCAGCCCCTTCTCATTGTACTAAAAGGCAGGGGTCGGGCTTGCCCTGATACCTTTGCAACACCAGTTTGTGGAGACTAGAGCAATTTTTTTGAGATTTCAGTACAGATCCCCACATTGAACCAACCTTGTGTCACATCTTGTTCTCAGGGGGAAGCGGGTGAATATGGATTTAACTAACTGAATTTGGTTTGACAGATTATTAGATTCAGCGTGAAAAACAGAAAGAAAATCAGGCAATGCAGATAAGGAAGAAATAAGGGAAGAAAAATTATGAGCAGAGAGAAGTAATGGAGAACAAAAATCACCATTATCAAATCACCATAGATCCTACAAATGGCCAACCAGACCAACCAGCCAATAGGGCTACAGATTCTTCTCTCTTTGAGTAACTGTTGTGTCTGAGTGTTTTTGTGTCTCTGGGTGCTCCTGGTCATATTTTTCTGGCTAAAGCCTCAAAAATTTGCAGGAGTACCCCACTAAGCGTCATAAAGAAATTTTCTTTTTTTTTCCCCCAAAAAAGGGTTTTGGGATCCTCATGGTCATTTTGGATCAATGCTCGAATCTTGTGCGGGTAATTTTGTTTTTGATAATTTTGAAAATCTTTTACACGATTAGTTTTGGTACACAGACGGGTTATAGTGATTTATTTATGCCATATACAGATATCATGTATTGATAACTTCAACTACAGAAATACATTGATTAGAACGGGTTTCGATGTACTATGATTATGGTATTGTTGCACAAATTAATGCAACTAAGAATAAGCTGGAAAAAAAACCAACACAATAATGAATAAACTAGATAAGATATGCCTATACTATTTACTTCCATCTCAATTTTTTTAGTTGATCATATCACAACTCATTTGGGACCGTCACTATACAGCAGCAAGCAAACAAAGAGTGCCTGTCAAATTTTGTAAGATTCTTGGTATTTTGAGCCCAAAAAATTAACATGTAGGTAAATAATAGTCAAAATTAGTACAAGGTGTTATACAGCTTCATAATAAACAAAATCTGACGATATAAAAGCCATGTATATAAATTAGTATGTTCAACTGTATATTCATTTGGTAGTTAGACCTATCCGATTCCATTTATAGCCTCTGAGTTATAATGGATTGGTCCATGTGAAATAGATTAACACAGCTAATAAAAACAATTGAAAGGTTGTAATAAAATTATATAGTCGGGTAGTATGTTTGAATGTTATTCTCCATAGTTACACTCTATCTATAGAATGACCAGAGGCAAGATCATAAGAACGAATTTCCTCAGAAGAATCGACTAATACAAGATATCCTCCAGCACGGACAGTGCAATGAGACAAATCTACTCCCATGAATTGAATGCCTAATACCTGAAGAAAGCTGGAGGGTACAACAACCAAAATAATACGACTAATAACCAAGACGGGAATACCAGTTTGAATAAATCAACGTGTAATAAGAACGGAGAATTGAAAATATTGCAGGATATAGAAAATTGTCTTGAATGTAATAAAAATAATACATCTGCTAGAATTATTATATTAAACAGAATTTAATCGAAATAAAAATTTAGAAGACAAGAAAAAATTTACTCTATGACTGAAAATTGCATTAAAAAAAAATCATTCAAAGAATTCTTTTTTCCAAAATTGTTGAATATAGAATATAAGGAGTGCTACTGAATCACTGATTTATTCTTTGCAATTCATATTCGATAATTTTCATCAGAATGTTATTTTCATTCTAATTTCAGAAAATTCTCACATAATGTATTTAGAAAAAAAGTGAAAGTTCCATAAGAACAATCCACCTTTTCTGTTCTGTCCTCTTCTGAAAAGGTGCAGCATTTTAATGATTATTGTTTGATATGCAAGTCACGATTTTATGATTGTACAGTTTGGAAGAAAGATGAAGAGACAGAAAAGAGAAAAATGGAAGAATTCTTTCATTGATAAGGTACATGGTACAGGTGGGTTTGGGGAACTTGGTATATGGTACAGCTGGGTTTTGAGAACAGGGTATCTAGTATAGATGGGTTTTGAGAACAAGGTACATGGTACAGCTGGGTTTTGCAAGCAGGGTATATGGTACAGCTGGGTTTGAGAGCAGGGTATGTAGTATATCTAGGTTTTGAGAACTGGGTATATGGTGCAGCTGTTTTTTGAAAACTGGGTACATTGTACAGTTTGGTTTGGGGAACAAGGTACAGCTATGTTTGGAGAGTAAGGTACATGGTACATGTGTACAAAATCCTGAAATTACTAATAATAACACCAATATCGAGATCCAGTAACCCAACCTTTATATTTTATTCGATTGTTATGGTCTTGTATTTATTCTATCCAATTGAGGTAGACATAGTATTTAGAGGATCACCATAGCTATATTCTAATTAGAATTACCTCCCCTTGGGTTTGCAGTCAGTTCTCAGTTTTACTTCCATTTTACTTGAATGAACTGAAGAATTTTTATAAGTATCCTTAGAAATTTCGATGAATGCATATTTTCAGCTGAGAGTAAGTGTTGAAATAAAAAACAAACTGTTCTTATCGTTATGGTGAAGGTGCTCCACTACAAAGTTATTTGAACCCGTTCAGCAGCTCGTGCATGGACGCCTTGCATGTCTCTTTTGCCATGATAAACAAAAATGCTAAGCCTTCCTGGCTTACTTGTTACTTTGATAACTGCTCATAGACCAGCAGCCTATTCTTCTTAAGTATCTATGAAAATGAAAGTTAAGTAAAATATAATTTGAAAATTCCAAAATATAGTCATAAATCAAGGATGATATAATGAAATTTTAAAAGTTTTTTTCCCAAAACCCCATTGTATGTCACCAAAAACCTGCTGCAAGTCACTGTTGACATGCATATGAAAAGTTATTGTCCGATTTAAAAGGTGAAGGAGAATATCCTGACTCATAAGACACAGGAGTTTATTATTATTATGTTAGAATGGATGGAAATTTCTGATTTTGTAAATAATCCAACAATGTGAATCTGCTTGAACTTTATAAGAAATTGAAGACAGATTTCCTAATTAACTCCAGTATGTTTAATGGCAATATTTAATTGGGAAGACCTTCCAGACATATTTTTTAAACACACTTTGTCCTGCAGAGAAAAAACAGTCAACGTACGTATTGGTCGCTGTATAAACACTGAATTGAAAATTTGCTGTAAAATTCAATTTAGGTGAACTGATGATAAATGAGACCCCAACAGATTCAGAATTGGATATTCTTTATTATGGCATGCATCAGGGCTCACAATGTCGGGGGGGGGTGAGCACAGCTCCCCTCCCTTTATGCAAAGGTGACATTTTTAAGGACTTTTAATATAACCCTTTGTCCATCCCTATAATCCTATCCATAAAAAAGAGAAAGAAAACAAAGAGAATTGTTGTTAAACAAAACATTATGTCTTCTTTCTAATTTATCAAAAATTCTGCATGATTTCAAGAATCTGATTGGTTAACAGGTGAGCAGATTAATCTATAATTTTGCGCTGTTTGAATATCAACAATGGATTAATTAAAAACAATGCAATGTCTGCATTTTTGATGTTGATCTCTTCAAATGTTCGGGGATATTTCAAGTCCTTAACAATTGAAAGAAATAGATAGCTTTCTTGTGAATGAATAGAAATGTTATGCTAGCCTATAGCTCATTCATTCTTTCTTTCTATCTTTGAGTGATGCCCTGTAGGATCAAAAATTGTTTTTACAACAAGATACTCAGTTTCAGCATTTGAGTAAGTTGCTTCCATTCTGGCATTATTTCGAAATCTGGTAATCCAGTTGAAATGGGGTATACCAAGACTCGGAAAGAAAGATGAGAGGAAAAGAAATTCTTCATTCAAGTTATGGACTGTGAGCAGTTTCTTGGTAGACAAGGGTTGGTGTTTCAAGGAGATACATCTCTAGAAGATGACAATTTCACCCAGTTCATGAAATTACATGTGAAGTATGATTCAAACACTTGTCTGGATTATCAAAACAAACTGTTGACAATCACGGCAATACAAGTTTTAAAAAAACAAAACAGTTGTTGGAGATAAGAGAAAACAATTTCTTTCTACTTATGTATAATGAATACACTGACATCAGAAACAAGGACCAACTTTCCCAACAATGAGTTACCTTAGACAGGTATGAAATTTTACTACAGTTTCTGCAATAAGAAATATGCACATTCGAATGCAGTTATCTTTGTTCAACAACAGGGGGCAGATAGCTGATGGTGCAAGCAACACACTGGGAAAAATCAGGTGTTGCTTCCCAATTGTCCATCCAAGACCCTCAGTCAACCATTGTCATGGGCATACATTACATTTATCAGTGACATCATACCCAAATGTAAAATCCTTGGTGAAACAATAGAAAAAGTTGTTTAAATATGTGTTACTTTGAACTCCTCTTCAAAAGAAGAAAAATGCTTGGTTCCATTCAAGAAAATATTGAAAGAGAAGTTGATGCTAGAAAAATGCACACAACAAGGTGTGATCACTTGACAGGCTTTGGGTAACATGATGGACTATCCTTGCTTCGTGTTTTCAGAAGATACTTGTTAGTTATAACTAATTCTTGGATTTGTGGCAGAAGTGTCTATGAGAAACTGACAGTGGATGTTGGAGCAAGAATCATCAAGTGCAAGAAAAATGCTTGGTTCCATTCAAGAAAATATTGAAAGAGAAGTTGATGCTAGAAAAATGCACACAACAAGGTGTGATCACTTGACAGGCTTTGGGTAACATGATGGACTATCCTTGCTTCGTGTTTTCAGAAGATACTTGTTAGTTATAACTAATTCTTGGATTTGTGGCAGAAGTGTCTATGAGAAACTGACAGTGGATGTTGGAGCAAGAATCATCAAGTGCAAGAAAAATGCTTGGTTCCATTCAAGAAAATATTGAAAGAGAAGTTGATGCTAGAAAAATGCACACAACAAGGTGTGATCACTTGACAGGCTTTGGGTAACATGATGGACTATCCTTGCTTCGTGTTTTCAGAAGATACTTGTTAGTTATAACTAATTCTTGGATTTGTGGCAGAAGTGTCTCTGAGAAACTGACAGTGGATGTTGGAGCAAGAATCATCAAGTGCAAGAAAAATGCTTGGTTCCATTCAAGAAAATATTGAAAGAGAAGTTGATGCTAGAAAAATGCACACAACAAGGTGTGATCACTTGACAGGCTTTGGGTAACATGATGGACTATCCTTGCTTCGTGTTTTCAGAAGATACTTGTTAGTTATAACTAATTCTTGGATTTGTGGCAGAAGTGTCTCTGAGAAACTGACAGTGGATGGACTATCCTTGCTTCGTGTTTTCAGAAGATACTTGTTAGTTATAACTAATTCTTGGATTTGTGGCAGAAGTGTCTATGAGAAACTGACAGTGGATGTTGGAGCAAGAATCATCAAGTGCAATTCACGAATGAGGAAATCTTCATGTTATTTTGGTCTTTCACTCAGACAAAGGTTATATCCATCAACAGACAACTTGTCCAAAATTTTGCAAAATGAGACAATCAATAAACAATAGCTTGTTAACCTGTCTGTTTACACAGTGATGCTTCCTTCAAATTGTTCTTTAAAATTGTAGTTGCAAAATTAAAACAACACCCATATGTGGAAGAGCTCTCTATGCCAAGGAAGCAAAACAGCCCAAATTATTCGATAATAAGACTCATTGATTGCTGTGAAGATGTTTCTGCTCGTCATCCTGCAAGTGCTGAAGATCACAATGAATAAATTTACTTTAAAGTTATAGATATAATGGTTCTTTCAATTAAGGTAAAATTTGACCAACCAAGTTTGAAACCTTTGCAATGTTGGAAACGCAAGCAATACAGTGATGGGCTGAATCCATCTGGAAACGTTATCAGCATTAATATCCTGGAAACAGAATTTGAGATTTTTAAACCATTATTTCAAGGCATCGAGACAGTTAGTTTCAATGACATCTATGAGCAGTTGAGAGAGCTGCACAAAGAAACACCATTCTGATATGTACGGTACTATTCTTCAATTCTGCCATGACTGCATCGCCTGAGTGATCATTTTTAGAGGCACATAGAGTTAGGACATGGTTATGATCAAGTATGTCACAGAAGAGGTTCAATTCTCCAAATAGCACTAACTTGATACCCTTTGACTTATAAAACTGCATAGTTGGCCCTGATACTAATGTATTAGTCAACAGTTTGGAGTTTGACACACTTTGAATTTAGATATAAGATATCAAAATTGACAACACCGTATAGAAGTAACCAAAATATTTCAAAGCCATAGTTTTGTATGATGCTCAGAAAATTATTCTACATGACAATTATGGCAGACTGCTCCACATACCACGAGGTCCAGCCCCTGCCGAACATGCATCTTTGGAAAAGATACAAATGAATGAGATGAATACAAAAATATCTTGAGAATTCAAGTGAATTCTTTCTGTTTGGAGCCTACATTGAATGGCTAATAGATTTATTGCAGACATAACAATGGAGTATCCTTCAGAATCTTGAGAGTGAATCATGATTTCTTGTTTAAAGGTTTCAACCCAAGGGAGAGATAAGAATAATGACCAGAGTGGGTCGATAACCTGATGGGAAGTCAAACCAAAGGAGAACTCAAATAAACTCATGTGGCCACTACTTGCAATAATTGTTACTCTGTATGCATGATCACATCTTGGAGAATTATGAGAAATATTGAATTTCAAAAAAGGAAAAACATCTTGCATTTGGGCTAAACTTCACTCATTTTTTACTCTCAATGACATTTAAATTTCAGGCAATTATATATCTCCCCTCTGATTCTTTCTTTTTGTCTATATCTGTAATTATATATGTATATATATATGACAAACAAAGCAAAGATTGTGTTCATTTTAATATAAATTGAAATGAAAAATATCGTTTTTGCTATAGAAACAGTTCACCAAATGTTTTGCCAGGGATAGTTGGGGGTAGAAGAGCCAAGTCCAAGGGCAGAGATGAGAGGACAAACAGTGGATTATTGAGTGGGGAAGGTTGGAAGGCAGATGCGTTGTGCGCCTTTCTCCTTTCTTCCCACTATCTTGTAGCTTTTAAAAATCATAAATGTAATAGGTGCTTGTGGACATGCATATGCACACTAACACTAAGTATCAGCTATCAGTCACATAGCTTTACAGCTAAACTTTTTCACATGAACAGACAAATAAACCAACATACCAATAAATTTCATGACACTGGTATTCATATGTATAGATATATAAAATGCTTTCTCATAGTGTAGCAGTTATCAAGTTGGTCTTATATACCATTACTGCTGTAGTGAATTCAATTTGACTAGTTGTCCCACACATATGATCTTGTGCCAAACAAAACTAAATTTCATGAATACTTTTCTCACGCTCATTATATACATGTATATAGAGTAAAAATTCTGAGAAAACTCAAAAAAAACTCTATAAGGTATTTCAATGTCTGAAACATCTCTTGAAGAGAATGGAAAAGTTCCAAAGATTTTCGGTTCTTTAATATATTTGCTCTGACAAAATCTATCTTGAAACTCGGTTTTTACTACCAACAGTCATCAAGCACTCTCACAGTTGATTTTGTCAAGATCATAACTACCAAAAAACTAAATGACTGTTTACCCCTGGAGACACATGATTCCCAGATATAACTGTTGATTATTCCTCATATATATATATATATATATATATATTTTTATAGACAATGCGTTTTTGTGCAGCTGAAGCACATCCAAGATAGTATCATATGCCACAGATAATTACCTCTTTTTTTCAAAGGAGAATTTGTAGCATTGGATCTTAGAGAGTGACATGAACTCTTCATCACTTTCTCTGCATTTTTTCAAGCTCAATACCACTCATCTAATTCAGACTGGTCTCAATAATCCTATATGCTATTCTGTAATAAATTGTAGCGGAAATTATAAAATATAGAGTATTTATGCATTATTGAGAAGTAAGCAAAGGATTAATCACTCAAAAGCAAAAAGATGACTTTAGAAAGGGAAGGGTTCCAGACCAAGTCACACACAAACATATATATATATATATATATGTAATATGATAGGAATATTTATAAATTGCATTATATTGTTTCGAAACTCTACTTGAAATGATCTCCCTTTATAACACAGTGAATGTATCATTCAGCCAAAACAGCGTAAATAGAATAAACGATTAAAGAAAATGGGGCTGCTGCAGGAATCAAATCTGAAACTGATAGGGTAGCTTCTTTAACATATTCATTTTGAAACTCTATTTGAAATGATCTCTTGTTAGTATATGATGAATGTATCCTTCGGCCTAGACATTGTGACATACAGAGGAATACTTTGATAAGTGTGTGATTTGATGTAGTATGGTTAGGCTATTGCTTTACAAATTACTGTGACTAAGTATAAACTGAAAACCAAAAACACATTAAATCATAAGACTGTGAACAGTGATATTGAATAGTATTGGAAATTCTGGAACATATGAACAGCACGAATCAAGGTATATATATATATATATATATATATATATATATATATATATATATATATGAATATAGAGACAGAAAGAGAAGGATGAGCACACAAATTCAGATGTTTACTTCTGAGTAATAGGCTTTAACTGATTATCAGCATCCAATAACCAATAGTAAGATAAGAAGCAGAGAATGCCTACGCTGTTTCCAATCTAATAGAATTCTCAACAGACTCCAGTATTGGGCAAAATGGTGCCAAAGCTCAAAGACTTGTTGCACATGCCACTGCCAGTACTTGATACATAATGGTGTTCAATAATGCTGATGCACATTCCCAATTCTGGTTACGTTTGGACGACAGCAGGTGTTAGAAAGTGCAATTATCAATATGCATTTTTCCCAATGCATTCAAACAAACTGTATTTCAGGCGAAAAGAGAAAAAGAGAAAACTGATCTGTATCAGTGAGATGATGTTTAGCACAATGCATGTGAAATATATAGATGTCAATAAGATTATATATGTATATATATATATAAATACCATCTACGTGTATAATGATCGATTGGAGTTGTGTGGGTGTCCTAACAGTTGACAAAATGAAGAATAGAATTGGCAAACCAAGTTCAAACTCTGGCAAAGACAGTTTTGGTTCACCACTCTTATGTCTTTGGAAAAGGCATGAATCCAGTTCTCACCTGCCCACCAAGCTATGGGTGAATAGCACTGCATTTGGAGCCTTTCACCTCTGTAAGGCAGTTCATCTTGGGTATCAAGTTAGCATCCCAACACCGCAAAAAAAAAAAAAAAATTGCTACAAATGTTGAATGGATCTCTACGGATCGGTTGAGAGACGGGGACAAAATCCATAACCTCATTTGTCCGAAGAGCGATTGGTTCTAGCAAAGGTTGAGAATGGAAGTACCAGTTTTTTTTTTCTACTATGGCCTGGATAGGTAAGGTATAGATTAGTTGGGTGAATAATTCGGTACCTATTTCTTCAATCTCTTTTCTATCAATCTTTGTGGCTTATCAATGATAAGACATTTTTGTCAAAATATCTACTGATGAGAGTGACAGCAGGGAGAAGAGGATTCATGCTTTTCAAAGAGCCTGAAAGTGATAGGAATATAAATAGCATCAGCCGGAATTCAAACCTGGTTCACCAATTCTACTTCATATATATATATATATATATCATTAAGAAATGGTAAATGTGATCAGACAGAAATATTCATAAATTGTATTATATTGTTTTGAAACTCAATTTGAAATGATCTCCTGTTATTACACAGTGAATGTATCATTTGGCCCAGACAATGTGAATAGATTAAGCAATTGAAGAAAATAGGGCTGCTGCAGGAATCCAGTCTGTGGCTATTACAACACAATCTTGTTCTTACCATAGAGCTAAATAACTGCCAATAACACTAAGGCTCAACTAACTGCTTTCACTCCAAATTCTCATTTTTGTTCGTTCATTGTCTATATCTGCTCTATTTTTTCTTTCAACGCAAACAACTATATTATTAAGAAATGGATACATAATCGAACAGAAATAATTATAAATTGCATTATATCATTTTGAAACTCTCTTTGAAACGATGTCCCATTAGTGAATGGTGAATGTACTATTTAGCCTCGACAATATAAATAGAAGAGCCAATTACATATACACACACATACACACAGAGGAATACTTTGATTAGTAAGTGTTTTGATGTAGCATGGTAAAGCTATTGCTTTACAAAGCTAGAGAAAGAAAGAAAAGAATAGGCATACAAATTTAGATGTTTACCTATGAGTAATAGGCTTCAACTGATTATCAGCATCCAATATCGAATAAAAAAATAAAATAAGATAAACAACTGAAGAAATTGGGGCTGCTGCCGGAATCGAACCTGAGACCAATAGGGTAGCTGCTTCAACGTAGCGTTGCTCTTACCATTTAGCTAAAAAGTCGCCGGTAATGCAGAGGCCCAAATAACTGTTTTCACTGCAAATTTCTATTTTTGTTCATTCATTGTCTACTTGTTTCATCTGTTGCAAAAGACAGGCTCTCAAACTGAGTACCATGCAACATGCACAAGTGAGGATCATGCTTGGCATGGCATCTAGAGATCACAAGACAGCACAGTTTATCACAGAAAAAACAGAAGTCAGAGCTATTATAGAATCCCTCAGATAACTCAAATGGCAATGGGCTGGCAACGTTGCAAGATTAGACAACCGACAATTCTCGGGATATCATATGCTGAAACATAGCCAGCAGAAAATAAGATGGCATGATGATTTAGACAGGTTCACGAGATATCAGCAACGTGATGCCCGTGAAAGAGAGATCTGGCAATTGATTGGGAAGGTCTCTGTCCAACGACAGATGCAGAAAGGCTGCTGCTGATGAAAATATGTATTTATAGGCTGGCGAATACGGTAACGTTGAAATGCAATTTTAACTTATTTCATTATCAATCAATATGGAATCTATTATCTCTTCAAAGGGACATCACCAAGAACCCTGACTATGCATTCCACTCATATCTAACTAATCGACTGGTACAGCATCGCACTCAGCTACCTTCATTACCGACCAACGCATGACTGTGTCGGCACCAAATTGAGTACGATGATAGTGACATAAAAAAGTATCTCTTCTCACCATTCAGCAGCAGGTGACCAACTCAACAAAAACGGAAAAAAAAAAAAAAAAAAATTCTCGTCCACGTTTTTTTTTTCTTTTCTCATATTCCTCACCAATTTAAAAAAAAAATAAAATACAATTTTTTTCTTTTTTTTTTTTTTTTCTAAATTCTTTTCCATTCCAAAAAGGAATCCATTAGATGGTTGTTTCTGATGGGAGACAGGTGGAAAGGGGGAAGTAGGGTGATAATAGGAGGGAAAATGGAATAAGAGGGTGGGGAGGAAGGAAGGGGAGCATTGAAGAAGTGGGAGGAGAAAAGTGAAAAAGAAGAAGAAGGTGAGAGATATGGAGAGTGGATGGAGGAAGAGAGAGCATTTAGAAAGTGAAGAAGAAGAAGAAGACGAAGTAGAGGTATGGAGAGTGGTGAGTGGGTTGGAGGAGTAGGGAGCATTTAGCAAGAGGAAGAAAAAAAAGAGGGAGAAAGAGAAAAGAGGAAGAAGTATAAAGATTGGGAAGTGGGTCGGAGGAAGAGGGAACATTTGGCAAGAGAAAGAAAGAGAAAGTGTTATGTATGGAGAGTGGTTGGAGGAAAATACAACATTTAGCAAGTGAAGGAGGAGGAGAAGCATGTAGAGTGGGAAGAGGCTTGAAGGAAGAGAGAGCATTCAGTAAGTAGAAGGTGTAAAAGAAAAAAGAGAAGAAGAAGGTGAGATGTATGAAGAGTGGTATATGGAAGAGGGTTGAAAGGAAGAATAAAGAAGTGAAGGGAAGAGGAAGAAAAAGAAGAAGAAGAGAGGGAGAGAAATTAGAGTGGTAAAAGGAAATAGAAGAGGAGCAGTAAATTGGAAGGAAAGAAGGAGAGATGTAAAATGAGGAACAAAAGTCAAAGAGTTGTAGAAAGAGTAGAAGAAAAAGAACCGAAAGAAAATCAACAGAAAAAAGATAAGAGGTTGAGGATGAAAGAAAGGAAGAAAGAGAACAAGGGTAGAAAAAGAGACATGAAAGGAAAAGTCACGGAAAAAGAAAAAAGAAGAAATAGAAATATGAAGTTCTTTTCTCCGAATTCTCAGCCTTCACTTTTTAACCTTTTTCTTGAATTCCCTTTTGATCACTCAGTTTTGTCTCATTCATTTCTCCCGAGTCGGTTTTTCCTCCATCTATATCTTTTTTCCTGAGCTCCTTAATACATTTTTCCACTATTTCCTTCCAATCTTTAAAACTCTTCTTCATATATATTTCCTTCGTTAATTTTCTTCTTGAATGAATAACATCGAATCTATTTTTCCTTCTCTTTATTTCCCTAAAGCCTTCCTTTCTCATCTAAAATCTATTTTTCATTCTTCACTTTTCATTCCTAAATTGATCCCTCACTCTTTCATTTTCATTCTTTTTATTTCTAACACATCATCTCCTGTTACGTTTCTTTTTTTTTTCTCCCCATCTCTTTTCCAACACCTTATATTTTTGCTTTCTTCTGAACCTTTTTTTGAATTTATTTCCTCTTGTTTTTTCTTTGGATTATTTCTATATTATAGCGTAGGACACTTCTGTCTTAAAAAGCACAAGAAAACAAAAAACAGATTCACCTTTACTAAAATGAGAGAGACATTCCTGAATTTACACGTCTAATCCTTGCTTACATTTAACACATCCGAGACTATTGGTTGCCCTTTATACTAAGGTCAGATTTCAATGCCTTTCAAAGAAGAAGCTACTAAATTGGACAACATATAAGACTTTTTTTCCTGAAAAGAAATTAGCCCAAAAGGTGAATGTAACCTTCAATGTCCAGCTCTACATTTGCAAGAACATGAAAAGATGAAACATCGGATGATAAATAAGGGGAATTTAGGGATATATTTTTCCTAATATTCTCTGATGCTATCAAATATGGTAAGTCTTCAACAAGACAATATATAAAGATACCAATCAGATTCACTATCAATTTCTAGCAAGATATGTTTTCTAATTAATGCTCAGCCATAAAGGCTTAGCATTTGGTCTCTTGTCAGTGCTTATTCTTTTGCAATTATTCTTTCATTCAAAATGATTATTTCATAGCCCCATCTGGTGGAAGTAAATCCTTTGTTGTATTAGGGCATAAGGTATATTCTACATACACATATATAATTATATATTGTTATTAGGCTGGCCAAAAACGTTCATCCTTTTTTTGTTGCTAGATCATATTAGGAGTGTTTAGTTTCAACTACTCTTGAAAAAATTGCTTTTGATTGTATAGTGACAGTTGTCATATCAGTGTGCATTTAACACTTTCAAGACTCCTGGGACATATCTATCCAGTGGTTTCTATGATTACTGGAATATACAACATGTAGACCACTTTTAGAAATCTAATGTGATGTGTCATGGGGAATAAATTAAATGAGATTTTCCTGGCTTTTATAACTGCTTACAAGGACATCATTATAATATGAAACCTACACAGAAATTAATTTGTATTACACATCTGACAGGAAAGGACAAACACGACAGACAGAATTTCTATAATATAATAAACAGACAAAATTTCTATAATATATAAAACTTGCAAATAGACACAGCTACAGACTAATGAAGTTAGAGGTTGTGTGATGAGTTTGAGTCTTGGACTCATGATTCTAAATAAAAGAAAAGTTCCAATTCAAACCAGAAAGAGGTCATGTTTTCTTTTATGTTCACTATTAAAATTCATTTTGCTGATGCCAAGCTTCTCGACTTCAAGACAATTTTTTCATTAACCAATTTGTACAATCTAACAAAAAAAAACAAAAAACATATAAGGTTGTAGCAAATACACAAGATAGTGATGCTGAGCAGCAGACTTGAGTCATTTGAAGACATCAAGGAATGCTTAATCTTATTCTGCTTAGTTCTTGAGAGGGAGATAAGCTAAAGAAGAAATCCACCAAGTTGAAAGTATTGTTACTTGTACCCTTTCAGACTCTTTGGATTGGAACAAAATATAGAAGCAACGAGATTGTTTATAATCATTCAGACAAGATACAGAATTTTGAAATGAAGCATAGTGATGACCGCAATCAAGACATCAGGGGAATCTGGACATTAAAAGACTGATGATGATGATGATGAAAACTCTGATCAACCATTATTTTAATGTAACTGTATTCATTTTTCTCTGAATTTGAGATTCTTTCAAAAAGGATCTTCTGAGAAACCATTGATTGTTTACAAAACATGCATATTTATCCACTAAATATTTTAAAATCAATGAGAGCATTTCCCTTCAAAATGATCGTGAAGATTCATTTTGTTTTTGATGAATATGGCTTTTATATAACAGGCAAGATTTGATCAACTGGTCTTGAAAGAAAATATTAAAAAATTCATTGTGATTATAGAATAGTGTCCTTATGCTGGCTAAGGCATCAGCAATCCCTGCTTGGGCTTTACATATCATAGTTGTTTGCGATATGAAATAGACATAGAGGTGACATGCACCCAAATTGCTATTACTCACTTCACCATATGCTATTTTACCCATAGCTGGGAGGAGAGAAGATAGATTCATGCCTTTCTTAAGGGTATTAGTGCTTGTCTCAGTTGGAAGAAGGAGTGATCAATGAATAGGTTACTTTACTCATCTTTTGTTAGGAAGTGATCACTAAAAAAATTCTGAATTTTCAAAAAGGCAAGCATAAATGGTGCCAGACACAAACTAAGGGACCAATTTAGCATAAACTTAGATTACAAATTTTGTCAAAACATGAAAGAAAACTTTTTACTAGACAAAAATGAGTGAATATTTAAATTTTCAGCTTTCTAGTTGCATTGGTGCAGCCTGTACACACGATAGATAGCCAGACTGGCTTAAAAACCAAAGAGACCTATGTTGATGGTTTCTTAGTCTAAACATCGAGCTCTGATTTCCATTGTCAAGCCTGTTTATTATTCTCAGAGGTCCATCCTGTAAAAACTAAAGATTAGAAAAAAAAAGAAAACTTCAAGCAAACCAACAAGTCAAAGCTTAAAGTTTGTATCCCCAAAGCCATACACAAGATTTATCTTCTTCATGAAAGAAAAAAATTCAAAAGACTAAATATTTGAGAAAAAAAAAATGAAGTACAAAATCGAGGAAAAAAAAATTAAAAAATTAAAAACCTAAGTCTCCGCAGCTCTTTTCCCCGAATCCTACTCTTTCCAGTCCGCTACCAAAATAAATAGGTTACTTATCCTCCCAGCCCCTCTCCTGACTGCCACCCAAACCTTGAACACAATTATTGATCTACAGATCAATTATTGTACTGTGAGTCCGACACAGCTCAGACAAGTTTGCTTGTTTTGCACATGAAAGGATTCCAACATCTTTGATGCCAGATTTTTTTTTCAATTTAAAATCATAAGAAACCTGGGCTCATTTATTTTGCTCATAGACAGATCAAGATGGAGGCTTATGGCAAATGGTTTTGAAACAGAATTCTACCAGGACCTTTTAAAAGACTTTTTGACATTAAACCTCTCCTAAGTTGATTGACACTCAACCTGATTAACATGATATGCCTCACTGACTTTTTAAAATTATCAAATGAGACCTCTCTGCTTATATTCTTGATTAGCATGGTTTATCTGCTGTTGCCCGAGTTGATATAGTATCTCATATCTCTTACATTTGCTAACTTAATCTGTGTAACTTACCTTGAAACAAACACTGGAGGGCAATGGCGGATCTACATTTTAGGGGCTCTGATGCTAGAAATGTTCCGGGGGTCAACTTCACACCAAGCGGCAATAGGAAAACACCCAACAAGGTCCAAAGGGCCTTGCTGCCCTTTCAAGGGCGTGGTGAACAGGAGGAGTTGATCACAACTCTGGGCTTGATCTGTACAAAACTGCATCTATTTTGTTGGAAAATTCACTCATTAAAATAAAAAAACGTTGCTTTTGGGGCCACTCTGGTATTAGGGACCCTGAAGCTTCATTAGTTTCTTTGTAGGTCTGCCACTGCTTGATATTAATCTAACATGTCCTTGTGCAACTATTCACTGAATCAGAATAATCAACCTCTAATTTCTATAATTCTAGTGTTGCCATGCGTCCTTATTTTCCCATATATTTGGCTCATTTGGGTCTTTGAATCTTCACCAGGAAGGCATTTTCAAAATCCTTCAAATGCAGTAGAATTAAATAATGTGGCTTCTCCAAGGTTACACAGCTCCTAAATGTGCATTGGGTGCACTGGCAGAGCTAGTGAGAATGGGAGGGGGATGCAGATCCCTCGGAACTTCTTCAAGACCAACTCTCATAATTTGTACAGAAATGAAGAGAAAATCGCAGAGGTAGGGTTAAGTTGAGGCTAAAAAATCATGAAATTTTTCAAAATTGTGATTCTAATTCTAAACCCTTCAGAACTGCTAAAATGTGCCAACTTCCCGATGCAAGTCAAGGAGGCGGACAACTCTCATTTCAAAATCACCCTAAAGAAGAATGAGCTTCATCATGATATCTTGTCCTTGACCTACCTACGCACTAGGTTACAGGATACATTAGGTTACAATACCACAAATTACATTCTTGAAGATGCGAACAAAAAAAAAAAAAATCAAAATGGCCGACAAGGACAAAGCACCTGCACACGCACACACAAATAAAAAATCCTCTTCCAAATAGATCTCAACCAGTTTTTATCCAAAATAAGCGGAGGTGATGTTGCATTCACAAGAGCTTAGAAATCACCTGTCCCCCCAGGGGGAAACCATGGCAGAGAAAATTCAATTTTCATTTTCTCCAAAGTGATATTCCCCAACTTTTTGCAGGGATAGGGATTCTAAAAAGAATTTCCAGGCAATAACAATTTTGGTATTCAAGACATTCTTCACCTGGAACAGCGGAACTGGAATGAAAAACTAATAACAGAAAAATAAACGGAAGAGAGAGAGAGAGAGAGAGATTTTATTTCCCTTTACTTCAATTCTTCCATTCAAGAACACTTCATTGTCCCAACCCTGATACTTCTACTTTTACTCTCTCTCTCTCTCTCGCTCCCTCCCTCCACCTGCTTTTAACCCCCTCACTTTAACTCCTACTCTAACACTACCTCCCCCCTTCTTGCTTTTATCTCCGTTATCATTCTCTCTCTCACTCTCTCTCCCACAGGTTTTCATCTCTCTCACTCTACCTCTCATTGCCGCCACCTTCTACATTTTCAACCTGTTTTATCTCTCATTCTCTCCCTCTCCCTCTCATTTCCTATCATCTTCCCCCTCCCTCTCACTGCTTTTATCTTTCTCATTGTCCATTCAAAGGCCTTTAATTCCCAAACTATCACTTTTTCTCTCATCCTACCATTTTTATCCAGTTCACTCTTTCTTTCCTCCTCCCACCACTGTTTCTATCTCCCTCCTTTTCATTACCCCCTCACACTCTCACTATTTCTATATCCCTCTTTCTCACTCTCTCTCCTACTGCTTTTATCTCCTCATCCTCCTCACTATCTCATTGTTTCTATACCCTTCTTTCTCACTCACTCTCTCCTATTGCTTTTCTCTCCCACACTCACTCTTTCCCTTCCAGTTTTTATCTCATTTGTTCTCATCCTCCTTCACACTCTCACTGTTTACATATTCCTCTTTCTCACCCTCTCTCTGCTATTACTGTTATCTCCCACACTTTCACTCTTCCCCCCCCCCTTGCCAATTCCATACTCTCATCCCCTATCTCTCACACTCCTCCTTCACTGTCAGCATCTCAAATGATCTGCATTATAAATCTGATTGAATTAAGACTCGACAGGAAAAAATAGATTTAAAATTGATATCCGTAACAGGCATAAATGAATCACCATAGCCGTCACAGGTAACAGAACTAATTATCTAAAAAATTCTAAAATTATCTGAGAAAATAGATCTTTTATCTAAAATTATCTTAAAGATATAGATTTTTCTATCTAAAACTATCTAAAAAAATACTAGCACAAGATTGGGGCATTGTTGGTTTTAGATGACCATAGAACCAAAAAAGCATTTTTTTGAAAAAGCAAGAAAAAAAAGAATTTTTAGATGGTGACTAATGGTACACTCATTCACATTTTCAAGGTTGTAGCCCCCAAAAGGTAACGAAGACCACCCAGAGACATACACACATAGATAGATAGACACAGACACTGAAAAAGAGAAGAATCTATAGCATACTTGGCTGGTCGGTTGGTTGGTCTGTTTGCGGGGTTATGGCGATTCAATTCTCCATTCATGGCTTTAACTATCATAATCTATTCTTTTTTAGTATTTTGATGAAGACAAGTACTAATTACTTTTATGATACAATATGGTCCAAATTTTTCCTTAATGCTAACAGAACTGCTTCAGAAATTTGTCAGAACCAATGGGGAAATATGCTTTCCTAAAATACTTTTGGGGGTCATAAAAAAACACTGCTAGATAGAGAAGGTAGTGGAAATGAGATGTGTCGGTATAAATGGTTGGAAGTCATTCCACAAAGAGAAAGTGGTTAGTTCAATTATATCAGATCATTTTATTCAACTTACAACACCTACAATTGAATTCAATGAGAAGGAATTAATAAAATCTATTTAGTCAACCTGTATTTACAAAATGACTACAATTCAACTATACATGAACAAAATCTCCACTAATGAATAGACAGAAAATCAATATCTTATAATTGAGATGTATTGAAAAAATATTGACAAATCTGGAGAATGTAGCTCTTTTTTTATTTTTATTTTTTTTATATCAGTTACACATTAACAATTCAGGACATTCATCCGCAGTGAAAACTATTTATTTACCACACTAGGTTGTAGATTAGTGAACTGTTCAATCCATGAATTTGTGTGGGCATCTTCCTACTTATTTAAACCGTAACAATTATAAACAGTAGCTCAGCCCTTAGCCAGCCAGATGCAATAAGCAAACACATTGAAGAACCGTAGCCATCAAAGATGGCGAAAGTTTATATCCTTTTTTTATCAGTTAGTGTGTTAGTTAAATTGTTTCACAGCTCTTAGCCATACTGTTTTGTCCACAGACTTGAAAATTGACATCAGTACTCCACAGAACCTCACTTCTGATTTTCAAGAAAAAAAAAAGCTTTTTTGATCTTTTTGGGGGTATTATCTTAACGGGTTTATTAATGATACCTAGATTTTCCAGAATATAGATGTTTTTTACTCTATTTAAGATGTTTTCCAGTGGAAAATGCCAGTGATTTTGTAAAAAGAATTTATTCTGGCCCTATTCATTCCCAATAGAATTTTTCTTTCAAAACTTCGAATTTTGATACTACAAATGTCCAATTATTGACTTTGATGACAAGCATTTTTTTCTTATCATTAACTTATCACAAAACTCTCTTTGCAACTATTTTTGGGATGGAATATATTTGCTTAAGTGTTTGGATACGACAAGCTATAACCAACGCTGGCAGATCTTTGTATGAATGATACAATGTACCAGAAAGATAATGCATATTGAACTTCTGGATCCAAAGACTTCGAGATATAGACTAGATGGCCCAAATACCAACCCTACTCTCAGAACTGACAAATGATTAATTAATAAGCAACAAGAGGTCAGCCTAGTACACTTACTGTTGCAACATGGCATCAATGTGTGAGTCCAAAAGGACCAATCGTCTTTGCTGACAACCCTGAAAGATCTAGTAATCCAAAGGGCATGGTGGAAACTGCATCATGGATGAACTGTTAGCAACAACCAGAGATGACTTAGCTGATGAAGACAACTATCATAAGAACATGTATTTCTCATTGTCTATTAACATGAAAGAACAGATATTTTCCTTGTATTCACAGAAATGATTGCCCTCCTCACACACACACATATACACACACACTTCATTTAGTTTGTAGAGCTAAAACCTTGTATCCAAGAAGATTTACATCAAAGAAGTCAATTGGTTCTCAAAAGAACAGAAACTGCAAAACACTCTGCGGAAAAGCACAGAGGCTTAGCTGGTCCCTAGCTTGACAGATGTGCACCAAATTACTCCAACATTAATGATGTATGTTATCCTTGAATCTAACATAAGTTGCTATTATTTATTCTCGCATCAAGGATTACAACTGCACCTCCAAATATACTTAAATGCACTTTAAGTGGAAAATTCGCTTCTATAATCTAATGTCCAAAGTACAGAAAAGGCCGTTTATTGTAATCACAGATAATGTTACCAAACAGTTATTGTTAACAAAATCAGTTTATCCCTAACACCTTACTTAAAATGAATTAAGAATTCCTACTGATTTCATAGTAGGAATTTGAAGTTTTTAAAGTATTTAAAAATCTTTAATTTCTGAATTCTGAGAACAATTTTAAAATAGAAATCCAAGAACACTGAAACAAAAAGAAATTATTTCATTATTTTTCATGATTCATTATTTGTAATTTTTTTTTTTGATATTTATAACGGAAAATTATTTATAACAATTACTTTAATAGCATAATAATTTTATAACAATGTGTATACTTCTATAACAATAAATATAAATTGTTCCAATTCTTATATCCTTCGCTTAATATCAACAGCCAGTTATTGTGATCTAAAAGGCCCAGTCCCAAAGTGACCACAATAAGTAGCCAATCCTTTCCCATCATGAGGAGATCCTGAAGATAAAAGGACTAAGGTATCCACTCAACTGCTCCATACATGTGACACTCTGATATATGACATTCATCCTTGAAGGAAGCTAACATTCATAAATAGGCTTACCAGGGCCTAAAAAGTAAAACAACTAATATGAAAATAATGGGTGGGTAGATTGTCAACATTGTTCAAACAAAAATGTTTCATCACTTCTTGTAATTCCTTATATATTCAGGAATGAATGTTCTGGTTTTCTTAGACAGATACTGGCAGACCATGACCTGCCTGTGTGTCTCTATATGAATACACACCAACAGAGAGGCGATGCTGTTGTTGGATTTCTAAATGCTTTGAAAAGCTGAAAGCTCCAACTCCAATCAATATTTTGATGAATCTGTTGCATGAAAATCTTACAGCGGAAAAAAATTTCCCCATGCCCTTTGGTAAGAGACTCTTTTATCTATAAACAAACTCCTTTACCAATCATGATCTAAGCTCTATCTTGGAGATTTCAGAACTGTCAATACTTCCTTAGGGTGCAGCTCAGCCTCTTCACTGAGCCAGAATATATTTTGGGATTACCTGGTTCAAGAATGAAATTCATGACTTCTAGAGAATCTGATAAGCTTTATCAACATTTTTATCCCCCAGGTCATCTCCCACAGGATACTCAGCAATTTTCGGTGCACTACAATCCGATCAAATTATCACCAATTGAACTGTATGCGAGGTGTTGCCAATTCGTGTTTTTAATCGCTGAACGAGACGTTTATTGCAACACAACTCAATTACTGCAGGGAACTTTGGTGTCACATGACCATGATATATAAATGAAAGTAAATAAAAAAGATAGTGATAATTTGATCGAAATTTTATCTGATTCAATTTATTCAAAACAAGGATAACTGTACCAAAACTTTTTTTTTTATGAAAAAGAGGTCAAGAAAGTCAAATATTCAAAATAAAATTGAAAAAAAAACCTCACATAAATAATTTTTGGTACTTTCAAATACCTTATTCATTGCCCACATAAAACCAATTTTTTTTTTACTAAACTGGCAAAAACTTTCTTTTCTCTACATACCAATTTTTCAGACAATATTTAAGATATATAAAACATACAGTTAATTTTTGGCAAAACCACAAAGCAAAAATCTAGTTCAAATCAAAATCATCTATTAGCAATTTTCTGATTCAATGTTGACTTCAATCAAAACATCAATTATCAAAAAGATGTCATAATGTCATAGTTTATCATCCAAAAATGAGGCAAAAATAATATAAAAATACCAAAATTTTCCTGAAAATGATGTAAAAATTTGAAAGTAGGCATCATTAAGCATCTCAAGTGTCTTGAGATGATACAAAAAGGTCACCATTTTTAATTTACTAGAAAAGGAAGTGACATAGAATACTTTCTCCTCTTCTCGGAGGCTACAATATCTGACTCGGTCGTAGGAAATAGAATCATTCCTATTATTACGATTGGATTGCAGATACCATCACAAGCATTCAGTCGGTGATGTATTCATCACTAATTGTACTCAAAGAATCGGTGATTTGACAAAATCCAATTGATGACCAATCGTTTGTGCAACCAAAGGTTAGCTTTAGACCTAATGTCTGTTCTTTTTCAATCCAAGGCTACTATACGGTGTTAATATCTACGCTCGGCTTACTGACTGGCTTACTTAAGCATAAATTCTTTCAACCATTTTATTCTTCTATGTTATTCTCTGTCTATCATTTAGACTTTGTTTTATAAGACTTATGTAATGATATCTCATATTGCTGATGGCAGAGAATTAACGACAAGATGGTCAGCAGATTTAACTCATTGTTCATTTATAAAGGCATAACCATGCAGGGTGTGTGTTATATAGGAGGGAGGTTAAAGGAGTATCTAATGGGTTATTGTTGGAGAAGGAAGCAATATGTTACAGGACAACCTGTTAACACAACAAGTTGATGTTTCTCCTTCGAAAAGAAATTCAGATATAAATTTGGAACATAGATCAATGAATTGTACTCCCAGCTTAAGAAACTTGTTTCTGTTTATTAAAGGGCAACAGAAAAGTTGGGGGGGGGCTCAAATGGGTAACAGCACAGAGGATGGATTCATCAAGTCGTGTTTAAACTCCAGCAGGGATAGTTTGCATTTACTACGCACTGCTGCCCTTGGAAAAGGCATGATTCCATCTCACCTCACCCCATCTGCTATGGGTAAAATAGCCTGTGGGTGAAATAAGTGACACCACTCTGGGTACTTGGAACCTCTAAGTCGAATTCACAGATTACAAATGGGCAGTGTAATAAGCAATGTGATGTGTGAAGCCCAAACACGGACGACTGGAGCTGTAGCCAGCGAAAAAAAAAATTATTACATTCAAGTGGAAAACTGGTACAGGTGGCAGTGACTCAAAAAATAAAATCGGCAACTCACAATCAAATCTCAGTGATAATGATACTTCTTAATCATGCTTTTTTCAAAGGCATGAACCCAGTTGTGCTTGTATGCTGTTCCATCACAAGAGCTCAGTGAGAGGACAAATGGATTCTTAAATTATTGCTTGAAAGCTGGTAATGGCTGATATATCCTTTGTCAGTCATGACCGATAGTATCCAATTACCTCTTTATAACATTACAGATTAAAATGAATAAATGGATAGAATTATATTCCAGCTGTTAGAATTTACATATCATTTGTAGAAAACCCAGTTCAGTTGTCAAAAGTTCACTCTTCTGATTTCAACTCCTCCAAAGTGGGTAGCTTATATACCAATGGTGGCAACTTGAGGCTAGCCATGATTGGCCAATGACTCAGCACCACAATTGTTATGCAAATTGATCACCAGTGCCATCTACTCAGATAAACTCCAAACAGTCAATTACCAAGGGGGAATAACTCAATAATACTTAGAAATTAGTTATCACCAACTAAGAAGAAATCAAATGAAGAATCACACTAAGATGGTAAGCTTTCAGTAGAGCAAGCTCAAGAACAAGAAAATCTAATTAGTCCTAAAAAGAAAAGTATACAACCAATGCATCCTCCTGATAGTCACCTATGGAGCTGAAACATGGAACCTAACCAAGAAACTGACCTGCAAACTGAGAACCATGCGATGTGCACAAGATAGAATCATGCTCAACCTCACATGGAGGGACCACAAGACAGCACAGAATATTAGAGAGAAAACAGGAGTCTGAGACATCATAAAAACCATTAGAAAACTCAAATGGCAATGGGCTGGTCATGTTGCACAAAAGGCAGACAACCAACATGGATCCCCAGAGGTCACATGCAAAGTTGAGGCCAGTAGAATATGAGATGGCAAGATGAACTGGATAGATTCAGAAAATATTGGCTTTGTGACGCCCACGATAGAGAGATGTGGCGAATCCTGGTGAAGGTCTATGCCCAACAACAGACAATAAAAGACTAATGATGATAATAATTAGTTAATGATATATCTTTACCGTTTTAAAAGAACATATCAAACACGAGAGAGAGAGAGGACTGTGGGTATCAAGCCATTTAGTCTAGTTTCATGACAGGAAGGAGAAAAATGTCCAAGATAATGATTCTGTGATAGACACAGGTGCATGCTTTTCTTATAATTCAGTGATCTTTTGTCTTGAGAGAAAAATTGTCAGAGGTAATTTTCTGTCAGAAATATCTGAGCGGATTCTCTCCATTTCTCAAGTCAGCGTTTTGGATCTTTTGATGATGTAAAGATCAGCTCTACTAAGATCCCCTATTAATGATCAATGCTACTCGATATAACCATTTAAAGATTAGCACCATCTGATAAGACCAAGATCATCACAACCAGGGTTAGAATTAAAGGTAGAAATGAGCCAAAAAAGGTATTATATCAATCAAATTCCATTTATTTTTTGATCATGAGGCCTGTGCCATTTTAAGCACAAGGACTAGGCAGGTCTTCCTTGGAGTGAACCCAAGATTTATCCAAATGTTATTGTAGCCTTACCCAGTGGCCTTCAAACTTTCACTAATCAGGGAATCCTTTTCGATAATTGAATTTTCTAGGGAACCCCTTCAAAAAAACAACTTCCTCTCCCACATGTATATATATATATATATATATATATATATATATATATATATATATATATATATATATATATGACTATTGGATTTCAGCCTTGTATACGGGATTAACCAAATGTGTATAAACCCAAATATTTTTTCTTACATAAAAAATACTATCCATGTTAAGGCAATGAAGTAGATACACGTAAAAGCCGTGAGAGAAATGTTTATATAATGAAAAATCATCAAGTATGCTGCGAAAATGTCACTTTGTTCTAAAGAACCCCAGAAAAGGTCACATGGAGGCCAGAAATTTAAATACTTCTGGCATAACTTAACCAAGTAGAAATCAGTATCATCCAATTGAACCAAGTAAAGATCAGCACCACCTTGAGGAAAAATGGTGCTGATCTCTACTTGAACCTGATCTTTTACCAACAGGGGAAGTGGGGGGGGGGTCAAGTGATGCCCATGCTAATTCAGAAATGGAAACTCACGTAATTCCCTTTCAATCACTCGGGTAAAATATTTATGTTTCGACTTTGCCACAACACCCCACTGCCACAATTTCATTATTCATTCGCCAAAACCATTGAAAAAAATTTTCATACCCTACATAATTACATACACACACACTCATATATATATATATATATATATATATATATATATATATATATATATTACTCAAAAAAATCACAAGAATTGAGTTTATTCTAAATGCATAATGGTAGAATAATGAAAGAAGCTTATCATTCTTTTAGTCTTGTCATTTTTTTTTGTTTTTTTTTCATGAAATAATCGTATTATTTCTAAGAGGATTAACAATAAACACTATACAAACAAACAGATAATTTTTGGTCCCCATTCAAATATTACCATATTAAGAGGAAAAAAAATACCCATCTATATATATATATATATATATATATATATTGATAGATAGATAGAAAAAGAGAAGAAACAGTTTATTGTGATCATTTGGGGATGGAATCTTTCAGATAATGAAAACTGGCTGATAACATTAAGCAAAGGGAAACTGGTCTGGAACAAATTACATTCATTGGTAGGTTAGTAAAGTCATCTTTATAAACAAAATGACTTTATCACAAAATTGATCATAATGAGTATTTAGTGATGATTTTTAATTCATTTTCGTTAAGTGTTTGAAACCAACTGATTTTGATAATAGTAACCATTTGATAACATTATTCATGATTATAATAAAGGTCTTTTAAAGTAATAAAAATTCATTGATTCATAACCAAGTTAACCTTGTTTCCTAATAACAAGATTATTCAAAAAGGTCATTTGAATAATCTGGCCAAACGTGAAACAACGTTGACTTTATTATTAGCCAATAACACTGCACGACTGAAGCCGACAAAGATTGCAAAGAGTTCTATTCTCTTTCATACCTGTGTATGTTAGCGTGTTCCAGCACTCCTGGATAAACTGTTTTGTCTACAGATTTGAATATTGGCATCAGTACTCCACCACACCTATTCTAAAAAATTTTTCCCATTTTTTGGTCCTAATTCAGATTGGTTTGATTTTAACATCTTAATTCTTCCAGTTCTAGATGTTTTTTTCTTTAAATTCTATTTAGATGTTTTCCAGTGAAAAACGTCAATGATGTCATAAATACAATTTATTCTGACCATATTTATTCTTTGATAGAATTTTTTCACTTTACTTCAAATTTTGATGCTACAGTTGTTCAATTATTGACTGTGATGGCGAATTTTATGATTTTTCTTATATAAATGCTCTACATTCATGTACCAAGCACTGTGAAATAGTACAATTATAGAAATACATATGGTTTAGAATATATATAGAATATATACATGTGCTCTTACCATTAAGCTAAACAGCTGCTGGTAATGCAAAGGCCCAAATAACTGTTTCAATTCCATATTCTCATCTTGTTTATTCACAGTCTATATCTGCTGTATTTGTTTCTTTTAACACAACAATTATGTTTATTAAGAAATGGATTATATGATACGACGGAATAATTATGAATTATGTTACATAATAATGAAACCCTTATTTCAAATGATCTCCTGTTATCATACAATGAATGTATCATTTAGCCTTGACAAAGTAAATAGAATAAACAATTAAAGAAAATGGGGCTGCTGCAAGAATCGAACCCGCAATCGCTAGGGTAGCTACTTCAATGTAGAGTTGCTCTTACCACTGAGCTTAATAGTTGCCAGTAATGCAAAGGCCCACATAACAACTTTAATTCCAAATTTTCATTTTCACTTATTCATGGTATATATCTGCTCTATGATGTGTAACTTTTAATCACATTTGTTATACTTTCTAGTTTAGAAGAAAATAAAATAACTCCATCGATCTAAAGTTAATAATGGAAATCAATCTCCCTCCAATGTTTTCGATACCAACAAAACAAAATAACCAATTCTAATCCGCAAGAGTTGTAACTAATTTACTTTGAAAACCATGAGCGGAAAAAAAACCATTAGTCAAGTTAGCAACATTCTTCAATTTTCAGTTATGAAAACCAAAATGTAAAAATAAAAACATTTTAGGAGACCTAATAAGATAAAAGACAAAAGAGAGATTATAGCTTGATCGGGGTGGGGGTAGAAGGTGGGAATGGGGGGTCAGGGGGAAATGGGGGGGGATCTGTTCTGCCTCATCTTCACTGTTTGGTGTTTTTGTCTTTTGCTAATTTTTTCAACTGACAGAAAGACACGGTCCCCAAAATTGCAAGAAAATTACCACTCCTCAAACAAAAAAAGAAAATGTAGAACATACACTCCATGGGAAATTATGAATCACCTCCACCTGTATATGCTTCTTTTCACCAGGTAAATTAAGCAGTTGTGGTAGTAAAATTAAGTCAGCCCCATGAAAATGCTATCAGTGTGGTTTGAACCATGAATGCATGATTTGACAGAAAAAAAAAAATCTAGTTTCACAAGGCCAATATCTTTATGCAGCATAACATGTTGAAGGTGATCAATTCAGAATTGGAAAAGTAGTTGATCAACGAATAAGATACTTCTCTTGTATTTTGTTGGGCAGTGATCCCTTTAATTTTCAAAAGGCAAGCATGTAAGCTGCATTACAAAAAACCAAGGGATGAATTTAAGAAAAAACTTACATTGCAAAATGAACACCCCCCCCCCTCCACTAAATCCTATTAAGGAGGAGAATTTTCGAAAAAAGAAAATTTTCCAAATGATTGAGCTGAGTGTGTGAGCAAAATTTCAAGTTTCAACTAAGAATGGTTAGTGCTAGTCGAAGCCCAAATACATTAGATAGATATCAATGTCAGAACACATGAATAACTAGAACCCAGCAACAGTGTTTAAACAGGTCAGCTGTGGATGGCACTAATTAACAGCTTGGAATTATACATATATTCTTAGAGCCAACCTGACTTCTTCATGTTCATGTGTATAGTCTGACACAGCTGAATTTTGATCTGAAATTTTCACTGTATATTTGATCCTGCCAACAAGGGAGTTTACACTGAAATGAAATTATTTGTTGGGTAAAATGAATGTTTTTCATAGCATTGAGCTACAGACATTGATTTGTCTATGCATACACGTAAGAGTGTGAAGAAGTCATTTGACCCTTGTGTGTGGGGGTTTCAAAATATATCTTTGGAATAGATCTAAATATGTTGAGATTGAGTGATATATATGACAGATTTGATATTCACATGGGTGAACATTTAATAGAAGTGACATGAATAGCGAGTCATGTCAGTTGTTACACTTACTGATCCCTCATCATTGGAAACGGTTTTAGGGTAACCTATGTAAGTAAGCCTTATTTCAAAAAATAGATATGTAGTATAAAATAATATCAATATACAATACACATAAAACCTTATATAAAATGACAAACTAAACGTATGGCAAAAACTATATAATGAAGGGAGGTGGTGTTTGATCATCACTGCTGGGATGCTATGTTAATATAACTGTTTTGTTTTAATCCCTGAAACAGTAACATGGTCAAAAACTGATGATCTCAGAAAAGAGACAATCTATACAGGGTAGAATAATGAAAAGTATAGGGGTAACAGAGAAAAAAACACTTTTGAAGATTACAGGCATTGCACTGACAGAAGTGACAAAAAGAAATCTATTAAAAAAGTTTTTTGATATTTAGTATTTAAAGCTGAAAGGATTTCTAGACTATATATATATATATATATGTATATGTATTGAGAAATGGATATATGTTTGACAGAATGAATTATAAATTGCGTTATATTATCTAGAAACTAACTTGAAATGATCTCTCATCATTACATGGTTAATCTACGTAATATCACTCAATTCATAATTCATTGCATCGGATTATATGCATCCATTTCTTGATACATAACTGTCACATTGAAAGAAGCAAATAAACCGAGAAGATATAAGATGAGAATTTGGATTGAAAGAGGGTATTTTGCCTGTGAAGCGGTGTGGATGACGATTTGCGTGTAAACACATGTGGAGTAGTGTATGCGTGTGTGTGTGAAGAATTGTGTGTACATGCATGTGAAGTAGTATGTGTGTGTGTGAAGAATTGTGTGTGTATGCATGTGAAGTAGTATGTGTGTGTGTGAAGAATTGTGTGTGTATGCATGTGAATTAGTATGTTTGTGTGAAGAATTCCTTGTATATGAATGTGAAGTAGTGTGTGTGTGGGGAATTGTGTGTATATACATATGAAGTAGTGTGTGTATATGTGTGTCAAGAATTGTGTGTATATTCATGGGAAGTAATATGTGTGTGTGTGTGTGTGTGTGTGAAGAACTGTGTGTATATGCATGTGAAGTAGTGTGCGTGTATGAAGTATTGTGCACATAGGCACAGAGGGCAGGAGGGGTTGGGTCAAAAGTGCCCTTTAAAGTTTAGCAAAACAGTTTGAAAAAAAATTGGTATCTTTGCAATCAAGAAAGACTGGAAGCAATTTTTCTTTCAAGTTATGTGTCATGTGATTCATACTGTGTATCGTTGATTGATAAAACTATTTATCCAAGTTAAAATTTGTATTTTCAATCCATGCAAAATCTTTGGCAAACCTAGCCTTCTGCCCTCTACTTAACCAAAGAGTTCTGATACACCTAATATTGTGTGTGTGTGTGTGTACATGTATATACAAGCACACTAGATAATATCAGCAATGTTGCCGAGTCAAAAAATTCAACACTTGGCACTTTTTTTAGATGATTTTTAGTGATATTTTTCAGCAATTTTAGCCTATTTCAAACTATCTGGCTATTATACTTTGTGTTCCCATTCCAAGTTTTGGGAGATCATCTCGAGGCAGGCTGTAAAGAGTTTGGGAGAGCTGGTATCACCTTGTCTCACTCCTTTTTTAGTTGAAAGGGTTCAGAGTCTTTATGTACATACTGCAGTGGCAGAAGATATGTTGCAGTACTCTGACATGTATGGAGTCATTATTATTTTGAATTTTATGACTACTTTTCACCCTAATCTGAATTCATGAGAGGTTTTTCATCACAAGTTTTTTGTTCAGGCTGATTTGAATAAATAGCATTGATCAGAAAATGTTGTCTTGAGTCTTGGTAGCTTAATTGGTAAAGCAGGTTGGGCTAAACAGTGCTTCCCATTGGGGATATGCGTTTGAATCCTACCAAAGGCTTATTCTTTATTTTCCGAACAAAGCTATTTACTCACAGCCAGAGGGAAATTGGTCTGAGTAAAAGTTGTAATAGAAAGCAACAATCAAATTTAGATGAAAATTTGAATAAAATCATTTATCACACTTCATCTATTGAAGATTGAAAAAAAAAAGAAAATTGTATTAGCATAGTACCCATCAAAAATGACAGGATTATTTACATATAGATCAGCATGTCTAACTAGGATCAGTGTCTGCGTACTCTACCTCAGATAAAGTGTCACCTTTTGCCAAGGATTAGAGTGTATTACAGGTGCACTCTACCTAAGAACAATATATTGTTCCCTAGCACTTCTTTGTAATATCAGCGTAGTAAGTGTGTGCTTATTGAAAAGTGTATCAGAGAAAAACACACACACATATACATATATATATATATATATATATATATATATACATATATATATATATATATATATACATATATATATATATATATATATATATATATATACATATATATATATATGTATGTATATATATATGCATGAATATACATTGCATTTTATATGCGTGGATGTATACTAAAATGCAGGGCACCAATTTAGAGTTGTGAGAAGTGTTAACACACGCACATTCACTCCTGCAGCAGCTAAGTCAATGTTTGTCAGTCAGAGAAAGGAAAGAAAGAAAAAAAATTAAGCGAAAGAGAGATGGAGAGATTGAAAGAGAGAAAGTGAAAGAGAGAGAAGCGGGGAGGAGAGAGAGAAAGCATCGGAGTGAAGTCTACATTTTTTTTAAAAATTCCAAGTTAAAAACTGCAACAAAAATCAATTCTCTTAACCTATTTTTCACAAAATCAAAAACAGGGAATAAAATGAAGAAGAATTAATAATGAAAACGAAGAGTTCTATAAATGATTTTGAAGAAAATGAAGAAAGTATAGAATTCAAAATACAGAAGACAAAAGTGTTTACTTGATTCTATTAAACAGTAAAATAAGCAGGTGACGTGTTCATTATTTTCAACCAAAACAAAGTATTATTAAATATTCCAACCAAATGGTATCACATAATCAATGGTTTTAGAAAAATAAAAATCAACAAAAACAATAATTCATATATATAAAATGCAAGGTGTATTCATATATATATATATATAATACACACACACACACTCAATACAAATCAGGAATACAATATAGTATAATATAATACAACATCCGATGTATGATGGGTTTATTTCATGTAGTGCTTGATACATTCAACATTAAACACTAAGTTGATTAAGAATAGAGCTCAAGATATAATTGAGTAAAGATTCACTACACAAACACGTTTATGTTTCTGCCCTGTTTGGGCTTCTTCAGGTTATTCGTCTGAGAGAGAAAAGGAGAGAGAGGGCGAAACAAGTTGAGAGGAGAAACAGGGACCTGTTTGAAGCTCAACAAGCTTTCCATTGAAAGGAAACATCGACCACGTTTGCATAGTCTGGGTGTAAATGCCCATCGAACACCACATATTTTTTACTCATACATAAATAGCCAGTAAGTCATTAAAAAACTGAAGAAAACTATGTTAGCAGTTACGTTTAATGATTTCTGAAACTATAGATATGAATCGAAAGCAAACAAATAAAATGATGCCTTGAATGAAACTAAAAAACTTTCAGGGAGAGCAAACTAATGTCAATACCATACACTAACTAAACACTGAATGAAAATCAATTTGTATATAGCCACAATACAAGGGTGGTAACTGCGTAAGTTTTGATTTTCCATATTTTGGACTATCATTTCAATACATGAAAAAATATCTCTCAACTAAAAAACAATTCCTGGATCTGCTCTAAAATTCAATCGATTCTTCCTTATGTCATGACCCACTACTACAGAAAACATCTTTGTAATTATTTCGTTAGGAACCCTTAAAGATATTGTGTGGACAAACAAGAATGCATGAAGAAAAAAAAGCATGAAAAAAATAAATCTTACACTCAAAAAAAAAGACATCCCTGGGTCAGCCTGAAATTGAATCAATTCTTCCTCAGCCCTGACTTAGACAAAATCTCATTGAAATTCATTCAGAACTTTTGGAGATATCATGTGGACATACAGACTGGGATGAGTGAATAGATTTAAATGAATGACGGCGGCGGCAGTGGTCAATGGATAATTTGATCATTAACAGCACAACAACATGGCCGACGAAAAACACCTGTAACAAACAATACTATTCCCAAACTAAACCAATCCTTAATTAAATTGACAGGGAGAAACGCATACACACAGGAATGAGAACTTTCAAACAAAATTGAATCAAATAGATTAACATGCAAATAAATAGAAAGAAATAATTGAATAAAAAAAATGGAAATGATTTATTTGTAACTTATTTTTGTTTCTGGGAAATTTTGTCATTCTTTTTCTCGATAGGAGACATTTCCAATCTTTCTGTATTAATTGAAAATTATTAAGAGCAAAGTTTGTGCAGCTGTGGTTAAAAATAAGAACTTAGTTGTCCGCTTAGCTTGGCAGAGAAGTAGTGCCACCTGGTGAGAAATTTTCAGCTTCAGGTTAAAGGATGGGGAAAAAAGTCACCATTTAATGTGGCATGAAAGCATTTCCAAGTTTTAGAAGACGTGAAAGACTTAGAACAGAAGCAATAGCAAGATTAGTGAGCATAAACCTTTGCGAGTGAATCTTTTAATTCTTTGTTGTATTTGAACAGTCACTCATACAAGGTGATTGGAAAACAAGAACCATAAGTTCAATGACACGTCAACCATCTATACATCCACATCTGTTATTTGGGTTTTCAAAGGGATTCTTAATGAAGTTGTAGCAGTACAACTAGTTGTGGTGGTAGGATGAGGAGGACAATGAAGGTGAAAATGGTCCACTTGGAAATCTGGCTATTAAAAAAACCAATCAGTAAGTTTAAATTGGAGTAAGTGTACAATTTTTAGCAGTAATTTTTTCTGGAGTTTTAATGTATGGTTATCTTATTTGATAAGTGGCTTTAGATGCATATATATAACATTTCTAGCTATAAAGTTGGCTGGAAATTGAAAAGCTTAGCCAATTTTAGCCATTTCAGCATTCAGTTTTAGTTATTAATAACAAACGATACTTGAAAACATTATGAAAAACAAATGTTTGATAAGTCATCTTTAAATGATATCACACCTCTTATGACATAGTAACTGGTAAATAAAACACAAAACCTCTTCCTTCCTTTTTCTGTTATTTAATGTAACTGGGACCTTTTCTGTTGTTTAATGTAATGGGGACTGACTGACTGACTTAAAAGCTTCTAATAGAGATGCATGGAACCACCAAAAAAATTCTGAATGTGTTCATCAGCAAATTCCAGGTCAAATCAAAATTGGAATATGCCTGAACTTAAACTTCATCCAAGCAAATTAAAAAGTACCATAAGCAAATTAGGCAAGAAACAGCAAATTGAACTGACAAACAACTGTATCAATAAACATGAATGAATGAATCACATAGACACAGGCTGCAGCAGTCATTGCAAATGTTAATCTTTTTAAGTGAAATTATTTTAAACTCTTTATAAAATTCATTTAGTTGGGTTCCAAATCAGTCAAGATGTCAGATGTTTTCAACTTCATTTGAAAGAGAGGCTAATACAGTAAGATGTTTGAAATACTTGAAAAATTAGCATTATAGGACATTTTGAACCTTTTTCATTAGTCCCCATCAGACCAGTAGACAAATGTTCATTTCATTAGTCCCCACCAGAGCTATGGTTAGAGTTTATGTTTTCATAGTGGGGACTGGTAAAATATGATTCAGCATTTGGGGGCTTTTTTCGTCAATAAATTGATTTTGTTTTTTTCTTTTTACGCTTTCCTACATTAAAATTATGCACGTTAATTTTTGGTCGGGATTAATGAAAAATTCCCTCAGAAACTGATTTAGCTTGAGCTCTGTGAATGGATAAAAAACGTTTTCCAGACAAATCAAACATTATTATTTAAACATCACTGAACCCTCTTCGGGCATGATAGGGTCAATTTGAAGAGAAATGAAATCCCTCAAGTACTTGAAACCTCACCTTCAGAACACCTCTCCATATCACTGACGGCAATGAACATTAATAACAACAACAATGTCAGACTCATCAAACTAGAAAGGAAACAAGATGGCTACACTCGGGCAATTATTCGTAGATTTTGAAAAAAAATGAAGATTTTTCCTTGTCAAAGATAAACAACTTTAATGATGTGGAATCTTTTTTTAATAAATCTATCAATAGTTTGTAAGAATAATTATATTAACACATGCACGACAGAAAGGAAAAATTATGGATGAAAACAGAATAAAACAAATTAGAGAGAAATATCTGTGCCTCGGATAAATGAATCACCACAGCCCATGCATGTACCAGAAGTAATTAGCTGAAAAAATTATCTAAAATAATCCTTAAAAAAATAGATCTTTTATCCAAAATTATCTATAAAAGAAAAATACAAGCACAAGATACAGGCATTTTTGGTCCTAAATGATTATAGAAACTCCCAGAAGCATTCAACAAAAAAAAGGGGGAGGTTTTAGATAGTTGTGTACTCATGCAAATTCTCAAGATTGCAACCATCAAAATGTAACCAGGAGTGCCAAGGCACACCAAGACACAAGCAAAGAGAGAAAGTTCTATAGCCCCCTTGGGGGGTTGCTTGGGTGGGCTATTTGAGGGGATACGGTGATTCAATATGAAGAATATTTCTGACTAGAAACGAAAACTGACAAAAGTGATCATAATGATCTGGAAACTTATACATAGATAACTTAGCTGAGTATAACACAAGGCTGAAGTGAAAGCAAACAATGATAAAATGATTATGTTCTAATGACCTAACACATGGAGAAGGCCCTTTTGCCTTGAAAATCTGCAATTCAAAATCAAAGTTTTCATCTGAACACCAAATTCTAGCACCAGTAGGAAATATACAGCTGTGTCAACAACAAGACGAGTCTTGTCATCTTGATAACATTTTATCAGAAACAATCCAAGGTTTTCGTCAGCATTTTATCTGTTGCTTCCAAGTAAATTTTTTTTCTGTAACTTACGTACCAGGTTTTACTTGTTGAAAAAATTGAAGATTTTCATTGCATGTCTAGAACAGTTTTACTTTCATGCAAATCGATTGATACGTACATATCTAATAAGTATAACACATACAGTTATGTAAGTCACCGCATGTCAGTACAACTCAAACACTTGTACTGCACTGGCAGTCAGAGGTGACCAAAAGGCTCGTTTGTTCACTACTATCCTATTCCAAATAGGGGGGTAGCTTCCCCATTCCCAATTTTTTCCGCCCCAATCAGATGACTAAGGGTGTACTCAGTTAGCTGCTGTGTGCACAGGGAAATTTGTCCTAATGAAGAGTTTTCCACACTCATCATGCCGTGTGATGCAGACATTCCAAACATTACATCTGACCGGATGATATGTACATAGATATATATAAAGAAAAAAAAAAAGGAATATTCTAAGATGATTCATGTCATCTATGATAACTGATGACTTGCTAAGAAGTCATCTCGTGGGAGGCTGCAAACAGGTTAATCTGAATAAATCGGACTCATTCCTGTAAAACATCAATTTAGCTTCGGGTGGACACTAAATTTGAATGTCAAATGTTTGTGCGGAAGGAGGCTTGACTTTTGATTTTGATCGAACGTCTAAGTAGAAAAGAACAAAGAAAAGACATTGGTTTTGTTCTTCTGCTTTCTTAAAGACAATTTTATTTAAAACTGGTGAGTTATACTAGAGGAATAGGTTTCCCCAGTTATCTGAAAAATAAAGTATTCCTATAAAATCCTTTTGTAAGCCAAAATGGCGTAAAGTGAGGAAGCAATTACCATTAATTCAAATGGGAAAAATTCTGGAGCATTTCAAGGCCCTAAAAATGGTGATGCTGATATATAAGGCCGAGTCATTTGAGCTCTGGGTGGTAGGAAGTATAAGAGACTGGGGGTAAGAGATGATGTGCATTGCCTTTATAAGAGCTTGCTGCAAAACTAACACTTTTCAATTTTCCCCTTTTTTGATGAAAACGGAAAATCATAGTAAAGCAAACTTTGAAAAAACACTTGATACCTACACAGACAATGTAGACAAATTTATAAATAGAGACAGACAAGGCAACATCCTACATAGAACTGGAAATATTTTTCTTTTTAGAAAAACAGTTTTTCCCTCTTCATTTTTGTTTAAATTCTACTTCAGTAATTTTCTCTAAGCCTGTCTTGTTTTAATGTACATGAATAATTCTCCCACCATCTTTTTTTCTCCTTTTTTTTATTTTTGGTAGGTAGGGTATGCCTTTCCAGATAATTTCCAGGTAAAATTTCAAAAAAGAATATAATTTTTATACTTTTATAGTTGAGCTTCAGAAACTTTGAAACATCAAAAACTCAGCTATTTTTAAGAATTAAATAATCATCATGTTTGAATGATCCCGTTATGTTTTGCTCATTTTTCTTCTTGTTCATCCTTCTATGTATCAACATTTCATGAAATCAAAAGAGTATTTTGTTAATATTCTGGTACTCTCAAAATCTGGACTATTCACATAACTTTGTGGTGTCATTGACCTGTAGCACCTGAATCAGGCCTAGATAATGCTTCACCAAAAACTCATGAATTTCAGAAACTCTGGATATCTTTGGTCCCAAAGTTGTCAAGTTTACCATGTTCAACAGCATTACTCAAGATGGATCAACGTTTTTATATTTGTTATGTTCACAGAGTAAAATAATTGAAAAAAAAAAAATTCCACCCCAAACTGATTTCTCATTTAGCATCCAATAATAAATGATAAATAACTCCCAGGAGAGTGAATTCATCTTTTAAAGTGCAGATTGGTTCAGGCAGAAGCAACATGTATGAGGCTCTCAGTGAGGATTGAACTAAGTACTCAGTAGTAATGATCTGTGAGACCAGTTTGCAAATCGTTATATCAATAGAATATGAAACATACAAGAAATATGAGTATACAGATATGAAGTTACTTCTCTTGAAATCTGAACATAGCCTTTTTATTGACTATTAATACTTAACCTCTTTTCCAGCAGAATGAAAAAAGAAATATCTATCAATCGAATAGTGATTCTGGGTTCTGCCCCAAAATTTAATCACTTCTCCCGTAGTCTTATAGCAAACTATCCCACAAAAGTGAATTGAAATTCATAGAGAGCTTCTGCAGATATCACGTGGTTAGATGGACAGACAGATAGACATATAGACAACCGTGACTGAATAGATATAACTCTTGCAACTTTGTTGGCAGAAGTGAATAAAACCGAAAGAATTGAGCTCTATGGACATCAACCAAACAAACTTAATATGAGTCAAGTGAATTCAAAGGGAGATAATTTCATTTGTTCATGAAAATGACAGGATTACATTCTTTTGATGTAAGGAACAACAATTCTCCACAGAGAAAAAACAGGCTTATCAACCTCTTTACAAAGCAGATGAAAGAATTATTTACTATTTATTATGACTGCTATCTTAAATAAAAAGCTCATTAAATCTTCTTGTCACAAACTGCAGGGTCCATTGAAGTAGTACCCATCTCTAGTGATGGATAATGACATAATGGCGATTGAATCACCATAGCCCCACAAATAGCTGGCCTGACAAACCAGCCAAGTGGAGTACATATTATTCTTTTTTTTGAGTGTCTGTGTCAATCTATGTGCTTATTTATCTATCTATGAGTGTCTCCGGGTACTCCAGGTCACATTTTTGGGGAAACAACCTTGAAAATTCACACGAGTATACCACGAAGAACAATATGAGAACCTTTCTCTCTTTTTTTCAACTTCTCTTTTGGGTCTTTATAGTCATTTTCAATACAGAATGCCCGAATCTTGATCTGGTATTTTTGAGATAATTTTAGATGGAATATATATTTTTTTAGATTAAAAATTCTGGTACATATATGACTGTAGGGATACATTTATATGGAATTTGCATTATTTTTTTTGAATCACTGAAGAAAGTTCATGATTTAAAGAGTTTTGCTATTAATTTCAGCGTGTTCGTTTTTAGATTCACTTTCGTTGTTTTTTCATCCAAAGGTTCTATCCAAATATATTCATGTCGAAAGGGTCACCAGTCACAGAATTGTAATTTCTTATATTGTGAGAGGGAGAGTAGCAATGGTAGTTGATTCTGTGTAGCTAGAAAATGGTTGAAGTTGCTGAGGATAAAGTTATCTGTCACAACATGCAGAGTTTACAGCCACATGCTGACATCACGATAAGCGTTGATGAAGGAGGACGTGTTATTTACCATGACAGTTCTTGGTAAGGAGGGAGAATCTCTGCACACCGTGTATGAATACAGGTGTTGAGATTAAACATAGTTCATAATCAAAATAAAGACAAATGCAAATGTTTAGACAAACAAATAAGACATACTTTCAATGATTCAAGCGTTGATGAAGGAGGACGTGTTAGTCACCATGACAGCTCTTGGTAAGGAGGGAGAATCTCTGCACACCATGTATGAATACAGATGTTGAGATTAAACATAGTTCATAATCAAAATAAAGACAAATGCAAATGTTTAGACAAACAAATAAGACATACTTTCAATGATTCAACAAATGAGACATTTATAAACAATACTTATAAAGCTGAAAAGAAAATACATACTAACATTAGTAAGATTGATTGTGATAGAAGATGTTTGTTTCGAATAGATCACTACAAAATTAAAGAAAGAGATTGGATCCATGATAGAATGGGTTTATAGTGTTTATTAGCTAGGGAGAAAAAAGAGTGCTTAAACTGTTCAAGTAGTTGTTGTAGCTATGAGTTAATGAAGTGGAGATGAACTGAAGTGTTTCCAATCCATAAGACTTGATATTTTGGAGACTAAGGAATGATTAATGAGACAGGGTTACCAGTGGTATGCCTTACTGTCAAGTTTGGGATGATGTACTGAACCTGAATTTATGATCGCCAAGAGCAACTTGGGGTTCCATTCTCACAATCACATCACTTACTACTTGACCAACCGGATGTGCAACAACAGTCTACTACTATTACATTCACAGTAGATGCCAGCCCCCCCCCCCATACACAAACACACACGCATATACGTACATATGAACATTACTGCCAATCGCAGGTCATGTGTCAACTACACTTATATAGAAAGTGTTACACATACTAAATTATTCTTTTGAATTCCTACACAATCTTTCAGGGCATTGACACAAACTTATTCGAAAATTTGCACAAACTTTTGATAAAGATATACTAACTTTTTTTGAACATTACAAACACATACAAAGATTTTTCCACACGGCATTCATTTTGAAAATGAAGATATTTTGTATTACTTCAAAACATAGGATTTTGTTAAGTGATTCCATCTTGTTTATTCAACCAAACATTTGCTGACATATCAATTGTTACTGTCAATGATTTTTCCATCACAATGTTGAAAACTAATTTCAAGATTTTGATCTACTTTCATTCGCCTGTCTGTTTCTTACATTATCTTTAATTCTTGACTCATTTTTCATAGCCCTCCTACTTGCTAAGGGGAGACTTCCCTTAGCTATTTGAACTTGCAAGGCACTATCTGACCATTATATTGTTACTGAATTTCTATTATCCTCAATTCTCAGAAGGACATAAAACTGCATTTCATTCCCAGTTTCTTTTATAATTATTCTGCTATGGTGCATGGAAGGAAATGGCAGAAAGGCTCTCTAATGAGGAACATTGGTCATAAGAAGTTCAGTAATCCTTCTATGAACTGAAAGAAAAATAATGGAACTCTTCTATGAATTGAAACAAAAATAACGTATCTCATTTCACACGTGAATGGTGCATTTGTATCACAAAGATGCACTGAGCCACAGATTCACAAAAAAACAGTGTCCGTAAAAAGAAATGGACAGTAAAAGCCTTTAGGGTATAATGCAAGGAAGGGAGTCCCAATTGTAAATTGTAAAAATCCACACCCTTGCTCATTCAATGTAACAAACAAACAAATTTTTTTTATAAATTAAGAGAATTAATGAAAAGTTTTTTTAGTGGTTCAAAATTTCAAAATTATCGCATGCTTATAAAAGAGGAGAAAAAAATATTTCAATTTATTTTTTTAGAATAAATCCTGGAGAGCTTCTTTTGGCTGACTCTCATCAGAAAATTTTAAAATATACTGTGTGGAAATAATTTGAACAATTTAAAAAAATGCTGACTGAAATGGCAAATAAACACAAGGGTATGAAACTTTACAATTTACAATTGATACCACCTTCACAACACTGTACCAGAAAGGCTTTTACTGTACATTGCCTTTTAAAGATACAAAAATATTTTTTTTGTATCAGAGCTCAATGCATACCCGTTATGAAAAAGCGACAAATACTACTGAACCTTTTGTGAATTGAATAAAAAACAGTTTTTAAATCAACCTAAAGTTCAAAGGGAGGTAACTTTTATCAGTAGATAATTCCCTTGTATTACAATTTAATTTTTTTCAATATAAATTCAAGAGTTGAATTAAGTGCAAGTTTCTCTCCACATTTTTTCCCTAATTCGATGGGTCTTTAAAGGAGATATTTTAATTCTTGCATTCTCAATTAGGTTAATGTCCATTTTTGTAGGGAGATTTGTAAGTTAGGGTGGCTGACAAACCCTAATCAAATAATTTATGAAATATACCACACCAGGTTCAGAAAATAATGACCAACTATTCTGGAACAGTAAACCAAGAAGGTATTTTAAAACAAATAAATATTGAGATGGAAAATATTCTCTAAAGAATTTGTATATTAATGAATATTTTTGTATAATTCTAATACCTAGGATTTTATCAAAACATTCAAGTTTATTTGAAAAGAAATTGTTATTTTTCAAACGAGAAACTTCATCTTTTCGTACATCATTCTCTATTTCTAAATATTTCCATCAGTCCTCATTGTTTCCTGGTGGCAAAATATTGACTTCTAGCAAAATATTTTTGTTTTGATACAGAAAATTAGATTAAGAAAAAAAAAATATATATATATATATAGAGAGAGATAGATAGATAGATAGATAGGCAGATATAAATAAACATATGGACCTGTGTGTGAGAAGGAATGAATTCAATCTGTAACTTCTAAGGTATGCAATATCACTTCAAAGGAAGAGAAAGTGTGATTATTTTGTGAAAAGTTCTTTCAGTATCTTCCTCCAAGATTCACTTTATGATTCAATAACAGAACTGTTGTTTTCATAGGAAAATATTCTTTAAACTTACAGACCTACCTGTCTATCTGTAAGCAATGTTCATGTATGCTTTTAAATATTACTGCTTTTTATCAGTGAAAGTTATATA
This sequence comes from Thysanoteuthis rhombus, assembly GCA_963457665.1. Classification (NCBI taxonomy): domain Eukaryota; kingdom Metazoa; phylum Mollusca; class Cephalopoda; order Oegopsida; family Thysanoteuthidae; genus Thysanoteuthis; species Thysanoteuthis major. Next base: position 5,085,305 of record OY735216.1, read on the forward strand.
TATATATATGTATATATATATATATATATATATATATATATATATATATATATATACACACACATATTCAAGCAGGCACACCATACACACATATTCAAGCAAACACACTGTGTGCGTGTTGGTGTGTGCTTTTGAAAACGAGTGCTTTTGATCATAGTGAAAGTTATACATAGACACATATATTCAAGCAAATACACTAAATGAAAATACTCACAAACTTTACAAAGATACTTAACTGGTGTATGTCAACATCCTATGCCTTACATACTTTTCAACAACCGGCAATATGTTTTCTAGATATATATTCATTTTCTCTCTATATATATGTATGGTGCTCTTTGTCACGAGTGTGCTCTGATATATATGTATATTTATACATATATATATATATATATATATATATATATATATATATATATAGTCTAGAAAGCTTAAAATGTAGAAAACACCAAACACATTAAAATGATTTTTGAAAAGATTTTTTTGTGTCACTTCAGTCAATTATTTCCCAATATCTGTTAATGTAATTAATGTAATTTTCTCCAGTGTTTTTCTCTTGTTTTACAAATACTTTGTTATTATGGCACCAAGTGAAAATTGTCTCTATTTCAGATCATCAGTTATTTACCATGTAACTGTTTTGGGGATTTTAAAAACAAAACAATTATATCAATAAAGCACCCCAGCAGTGTTGATCAAACACGAACTTCCTTTCAGCTATGATTTTGATATATAGCTTATTTAATGCATATAGTTTTTATATATATATATACATATATATATATATATATATATATATATATATATATATATATATATATATATATATATATAAAATTTGAATTATAAATTTGGTTATATTATACAGAAACTTATTCAAGATGATCTCCCATTGTTACATGGTTAATGTATCACTTTGCCTAGACAACATAAATAGAATAAACAATTAAAGAAAATGGGGTTGCTGTAGGAAACAATCCTGCCACTAATAGGGTAGCCGCTTCAACATAGAGATTTTCTCCATTGTTTATTCTATTGACATTGTCGAGGGCAAGTGATAGACTGACCATGTAACGATGGAGGATCATCTCAAATAAGTTTCTGTTGGACCAAATATGTCCATTTCTTAATACATATCTAAATGTATTGGATCATCTTGGGGAAAATCACAAACCAACTGAAAAAATAAAACTTAAAATTCAAACCTTGAAGAAAGAATAAAAATATCCTCAATAAAATTGTATCAAACCTATTCAGTTATTCAAAAGGACAATGTCAGGAGGGGGTCAGGGGGGCTCGGGGGGTATCCTATTTCAAAGATCGGCTAAAAGTGAGAGAAAATGCAAGGTGAATGAATTTCGCAAAGTTCATCTCCGTGAAATCTCCCGCGATTGTTGGTGGAGATCGTCTCATCATTTATGGACGAGGAATAGTAAAAAAAAAAACGACCAAAAGAATTAAGAAGATTATTGTAAATCTCAGGAGGCTGTGGATAATATTGCACTTATTAACCTGGTTGTGGTGGGAAGAAGTCAGCAAACAAACAGACCAACTTATGGCAATAGTGTCTGGCATTTTTACACGATATAACGGAGATACCTTGATTAGTACAGGTTTTTTGATATAGTAGGCTTCAGATATTGTACAAATAAATAAAACAAAGTACGAGCTGAATAAAACAAAAACACAATAAAATTAAAATGGACAGAGTAGTTTTGAACAATGCAAACAGAAAAATCATTCCATTAAAGCTATTGCTTTCTTTGCAATTATTACAAAATGAATTCAGTAAAAAATTGTCAAGAAAAGAGGGGTTCAATTTCAAAAGAGCTGTTTCTATTTTTATTGTGGTCCCAAATACATCGATGAAGTGGAAATGAATTTGAAGCTGTTGTTATTAATCAAACAAACCTATTTGTTGCCATGAAAAAAAGATGAATAGAATTCATTTTTAGGCTTTGAAAGGATAACTTTCCTTCTTATCCTTATCAATTTATTTTAAGGACATTTTTTTCACATTGGAAGTTGATTTATTTTAGAATCTTATAGCAAAAATATCCTTATTCACAAAAGTAAAATTAAGTCATAGATTGAGAAACTAATTTAGAGTCATAATTGATTTAATTACTCAATAGATTTGAGTAGCAAGTGAGAGATCTGTTGAAAGGACCACACATAATGGCTTACTTTTTTTAAGGGACCTCACTTTTCAAGTTCTACCTAAAAAGGTAAAATTCTGATCTCCACTTGCTGTAGAAATATAAACGACTTGAAAGTGAAATTAACCGATTTGCTGAAACCTTGTAGTGTCACAGCCAAACCCTTCATGATAAAAGGAGAAATTTTATTTCAAATATTTATTTATTATTTCCTGTTTCTGCAAGATAACTAGACCCCTAACTATAATGCAAGGCGAGTGTCCATTGAAATTTCTCAAATGAATGAAAGCAGAACACGCAGCAAAAATAGGGGTTTATTAATGATCACAAAAACAATATTTTTTCCAATTATTTATCGACAATGAAATACTGGATTCCTAATAAAATTATTCAAGAGATTGTTGGGGTGGCACAACAGTTATCAGCACAGAAACGGAATTGGCTGACCATGCTCAAGTTTCAGCCGAGACTGTTTACACTCACTTTGCAGTAATGTCCTTGGGAAAGGCATGCATTCACTTTCCCTCACAGCTATGGGTAAACAGCAGGCCAGTCAGAGCCCTTCAGCCTGGTAAGGTAGTCCATCTAAAAAAAAGTTACTCTAACAGGAAAAAGATTACTGCTTGGTAGTCACCATGGTCCTAAGCCTGGGTAAAAGAGGACGAATGGGAGTAGAGCTTGCACCCACAAGCTATGAAATAACCTACTTGCTACTGTATCCACGGCAGAGTGGGTGCAACCCTACGCTGCACAGACTTTACCGTAATAAACAAAAAATAGAATTATGCCCTGTGTCAGGTATATAAAGCATTGGTAACACGAAGCTAAGTGAAATTCAATAATTCTTATTTTAAGTAAAAAGGAAGAAGGTCGATGTTTCATGGATCCCAGAATAACCATTCTGTGAAACAAGCGACCATCACATCTGAATAAATAAATTCTGTCAAACGTAACCTTGAAAAGGATATTGGTCTCAAAAAATCCAATTATCTTTCCTTGTACTAAAATATAGTTCTTACACACAACTGAATTAGAAAGAATAATTACACAAATCCCAAGTCAGAGAATCCAAAGATAGTCATAAATACTCTTTTATTTGAATTGGAGTACCTACTTGGCTAATATTGTGGTAAATATTTGCTGCGTGAATAAACTATGATTTTATTAAAAAAAAAAAAAAAAGGAAACATTTCGGTACGATTACATCACACTTTATGTTGCCAACTTCAGGGAAAAATATGACAATATTCCTGTAGTCAAAAATTGATAAAAAGTCGATTGCACTGATACTAAACAAGTGAAGGCAAAGATTATTATTACCTGTGAGATGATACCAAAGAGCGCTGGAGAGTAATTCTCATGGCAAACAAACAATTGATTAAACCCAATGAAGATATCGAGGTGTAATTGCCAATGACCGGTTGCAATATTCGCATTTGAACGAGGAAAAAATTCTGGCACGAATCGCCAAAAATTTCTATGTGAACGAACGAACGAGAAAAATAATAGGTCGTAAGGTGGAAGGGGGATAACTCTGGGAGACTTATTGTCAGAAATCTATTAATGTTTTCTCCAACTATCACCATTTTATTTTTCTGATACTTCGATTAACCTTTTACAACGGGGGAACTTCATCATAGTTATATCAATTTTTGTTATAAGAAGAGCAAAATATTGGTGAAAGTGGAATAAACGTAGTTGTAGCCAATTTTGATGCGTATACAATTCTTTTTTTTTTTCTTTCATTTTACTAGACTACAAGGAAAAGATTATTAACTATGTCCAGATTTTGGAAGCTAGATATTGCAAAACAATCTAAGTTAATGTGTTGTTTTTACAAAATATTTCTCTTTAAAGTACAAAGAAATAATTCCTTCCAGCATAGCCTTGCTTTTCTTTTTATTTCTGTCTGTTTTATTTCTATGTCTGTTTTCTTTCTCATTTTATTTTATTTGGCGACTAGAAAATCTATTTTGATCATTAAATCAATATTTTCTACCAGAACGTCACGGACGAAAAAAAACTCTTATTTTGAATTTTTCAGATTTTTTTTAGGAAAGAGGATTTTTATGAAAATAATCAGGAAATCACCGGAGCACTCTCATTTCCCTCCCTCAGACATCTTTATCAACTAAATGGGACATCCACTTGTCTGGAGACCCAACTTGAATATATCAGAAAAACCCTTTCCTTCCCACACAAAGTAATAAAAAAAACACACACTTGTCTGCTTCAAGTACCATCCAGGCATTTCTGTAATTTTCACCATTTCTATCAAACCAACTTTCGCTTCCATGGCTCTTACGAAACACAGGACAGATGGAATGAACAGCAAGTTATCACACACTTTCATGAAAAATTAAAATGTACTAAGTAATCTCAAGTCTTTTCCTTTCCCTATATTATCAACTAAACTACTACACACACACATTATAAAGATATATATATATATAGAGAGAGAGAGGGGGGGCAGACACATACACTCACGCATATTTATACATAAGTGTGAATATAAATTTGTTTAAAATCTTGAGGCCATACACAATATATTTTTAAAATCATAGAGCTATACACACACACTCACACACATATATATATATATATATATATATATATATATATATATATATATATATGATTTATTTAAAATCTATAAGCCACACATGCACACATATTCACACACATACATAAATTTTTCTCATCTTTCCAAACAAAATATCAACTCAGGCTTTTTTTCATTGATTAGTAAAGAAACTAAGTTTTCAAAGAACTATATTACACAACAGTTCAGTTGATAATTGGGGAAAATTTGCCTCCGAAATCATAAAATAGATAAAACTTCTACAAATTGAATATTGAATAATTAAACAACCATAGCCATCAAAGATGTCAAAGGGTTTTATCATTTTTTTTTATATGTGTGTTAGAGTTTTCAAGCACTCCTGGCTATCCTGTTTTGTCTACAGACTTGGATATTGGCATCAGTACTCCACTAGACCCCATTTAAAAATATTTGTTTCTTTTAACCCTCGGGGACTTATCTTAATGGGTCTATTATTTATAATGATAAGATGTTTCTGGGTGTATTTTTCACTCTACTTTTGATGTTTCCAGTGGAAAATACCAGTGATGTCATAAATAGAATTTATTCTGACCATATTTATTCTTTGACAATTTTGACTTGACGAGCCAAACCAATCAGAATATTTGCCACTATTTCATTTTCTGTGGTAAGCATTTTCTGGAAAAAGAATTCCTTTCTTTCTTTATAGATTGTACACCTGAAGAAATCTTGTAACAATGAATGCAACACAGACAACGAGTTCAATAGTTTGAACAATTCTTGGAATGATAAGGACTCTTCGCAAAAATCATACAAAGTAAAAAGCCAAGATTTTGAGTCCTAATTTTCAAAACAGGCAGATTCTCCTAACTTTAAAGATGGTGGCAACACATTCTTATAAAAATTAGTGACTCTGTTTCTTGATGAATAAACAGATGTGCATACTAGAGTAATTTTAGACAGAGGATCTCTATTCAAAGATAATTTTAGATAATAGATCTAACTTTTAAAGATGATTTTAAGTAGAAGATCTACTTTTTTAGATATAATTTCAGATGAGTGATCTATTTTTCAAGATGATTTTAGATAGAAGACCTATTTTTCAAAGATAATTTCAGATAATTTTTTGGTAAACAGTTCTGGTAAACACACAGGCTACAGTATTTTGTAAATGTAGTGTACAAATTCTATCTATTTATTTATCTATCTATTAGGCTATAATATATACATAATAAATCTACAAGCAAGGTTTAGTGACCAATTCATTGATACAAGAAGCAGAAAAATTTAGTCTGTTACATCTAATGAGAAATTCTTGAAAAGGAATTTGCTGCATATATATATATATATATATATATATATATATATATATATATATATATACACACAAAATTATCATACACAATTTATCCATACACATCTATCAATCCAATACATATATAATTATATATTCAAATAAGTAAATGCCTGTATTCTATATCTCATATCTCTACCAGCTCCACCCCAAAGGTGAAATTATACTACTGACATTTTGGTATAGTACCAAGGAATAAAGGTTTTGGAAAAAATTCAAGTCGCCTATTAAGTTAGAGTTTATTGCAGATAGCTTTCACTTATTCCCTGGCATGGGACCAAAAATTATTTGCCCAAATTTTGTGGCAGGGTGCAGAAATTTCATTCCACCAAGTCAAAGATTTGATAATCAAGATTAAAGAAAGGAAGTTTCTAGATCTTTTTTTTCCTTTCAGTCTCACGCAATCACAAGTCATTTTTTTGACTCTTGTTGGTCAAATGGATTTCATGTAAAGTCTCTTGGCATATATATATATATATATATCAGAAACAATCAACCATAACTGTCAACATCAACATGCTAAACATAAATATCTTTCTTCAGTTTTTAAGTGGATCTGGCTGGTTATCTATGTACTTGTCTTGCGTACAATGGAGTTAGAGGGCTGAAAATTTAGACATTCACTCATTATATCTAGAAAGAACGTTTGCTTTGTTTTTTTCAACCCCTTCCCACAAGTAGGTCTTTAATCAAGGGCTCAATTTATGATGTATGTTAATGCTAAACTGGCCCCTTACTTTGTGTCTGGCATTGTTCACGCTTGATTTTTTTTTTTTAAATTGGACTCTTTCAGTATTGCCGCCCAAGATAAAGCATAAAAAGTTGCTTATCCTTTAATCATTCCTTCTTCTAATTTTTCAATTGATCACCCCTAACATATCATGTTGCTGAGAGGGGTAACCTATGAGTCTGTATTCCAGAAAAAAATAAGCATGAATGCTGCTGGATAAACTCATTTTGAGAGAATTCTCAAAAGACAAAAACATTTTCCCTCCTCATTGAGAGATGCGTGTGAGCAAACTTTCAAGTTTCTACTTCGAACGTTTAGAGCTGGATGAATTCCAGACACTTAGATAAATATAAATGTCAGAAGACTTGAATAACCCAAGCCCAGCAACACTATTTAAACCAATCTATTGAAGTTAGAAGTGATTAATAGATATCAATAATCGCTACTTGAGTGGTAGAGGAACAGGCACGTACATATTGGCTATTGGCATGGAAAATGGGATCGATGAAACCATCTGAATTTCAGCAGGAACTGTCTAAGTTCACTTTGCACTAATCCTGCTGTGAAAGGCATGAGGCTGATTTTCCCATTTTTCAGTGCCTCATTACTGGCTTGCCACAATAGTTGATAGTGACAAGAGAGTGTGAGTGAGTGCTTCAGCTGACTACTTTGCCATAACAACTTAATCTGCCCAGGGTGTGGCAGTAGGAAGCTGGGTAGATTCCTAAAGTATGCACATAAAGAGGAGATAACTCTTGTTAGCTTTGAAATCAACAACTATCTCCCCCTTGAAAGAAAAACAGATTGTCATTGCTTTGCTAAAATTCAATTGTTAAATTGTTTTATTTCTGGAGTTTTTTTATTTTTTATTCCCAAGTGAGTGAGTGAGTGTGTGAAATGTTAAAGGTTTGTATGGAAAGAGAGTTATTTTCATTAATTTCACAGGTGCACCATTTCTAATATTGAGTGTGTGAGTGTGTGAAACATTGAAAGTTCGTATGGAAATAGAGTTGCTTTTATTCATTTTACTTGTGCACTATAATTAACACTGAACAGGAAAGTGTTTCTTAGCTTCTTACTGATAATGTTGAAATAAGGGAGGTAATCCTTACTTCATTATTAGGGCTGACAAGAGTTACCTCCATTTTACAGACACATGCTAAGAATCAACTGGAAGCTGTTACGCCCATTGTCAACGTTGACAGAGCTAAATTGAAATATAAGAGAAAAGCAGGGAATTATAAAATGCTCGAAGATAAATCAGAGTAATATCATGAAACTACAAAAATATTGTATTGGAAATCTAGAAGAAAAAAAGGTGCAGGGAATCAATGTTGGTTACATACATATCTGTATCTATGTGTGTTTGAGTATTTGTTTAAACCTGTATGTATACATTCATGTGGAGATGTGTGTGTAAGAATATACATATATATATATATATATATATATATATATATATATATATATATACATACATACATATGTGTGTATGTATGTATACAAAGTGTGTATATGTACAATGTATATGTGTGTAAGTATGTATATATATATATATATATATATATACGTATGTATGTATGTATGTATGTATGTATGTATATAACGTGTGTGTATATATATATATAAATATATACATATATATATGTATACACACATACACACACATATGGATATATAGGTATATAGATATATATATATGTCATGTTCATCTGTGTGCATAAAATAGGTACGCGTGTATACGTATATATACATAAAATGTATATGTGGGTGTACATGTATGTATTTGTGTGTGTGTATATTTATATATACATATATAATCTGACAGAATCAACATTGCTAGGTGTAGTATACAAAGAGAAAATATTGTGATAATCATAATATTTGTCTGGTATCTAACATAGTTTCGGAGTCTGCATCTCTTTGTGTGTTTGTGTATGTATGTGTGTACACATTTGCACTGTCAGTATATATATATATATATATATATATATAGATATATGTATGTGTATATATATATGTATGTATATATATATATGTATATGTACATATGTAACAAAACCAGCACTTAGATGGAATATACAATGAAGACGCTGTAAGAAAACAGAATATGTTTCCTCCCATTTATGCAAGGTTTATATTTTCTCATTTTCAGAAAATGAAATAAAAAAATACCCACCAACACTAACACATAAATAAATAAGTAAAAAAAAAAAAATGCAATCTAAAAAAAAAAAAAAATCTCCCCATCTTTCATGCTTTTCCTGCAGATAATCTAACGAATGGCAAATAAATTCTTTGGGATGGTGAATGAATATGAATGTTATTTTCTTTCCTTTATTAGACTCAGCTATTGACTCCATCTTTTTTTTTCCCCCTGATTCATGATATATTAAGATCTCACTAGGCAGCCGTCTTTCCATTTTTAACAAATGTATTTCAGATAGTATCTAAAAGAACAGCAACAATAATAAAACTGGTTACAAATTAAATTTTCATTAAAATAAAAAGAATAAAAAATACAGCTAAAGAAGATTCACTCCCATGAGATGAATCTCCAATTGTTATACTGATAAAAGTAAATAGAATTAAAAAAAGGAAATAATTCCTGAAATTTGTCTTTTATTCAAAAAAAATAATACTTGAATGGTTCATGAAATTTATTAAAACTATATGATATAGTTTTTGAATGGTTTCATCTTGGTTTATTTTTTTTTATTATGTAAATGTGCGAGCTTAATACAAGTTAAATTTTAAATTGATGTTATTTTGAGTCTCACCGAGCAAATGAAGAGACCAATATAAGGGAAGCAACTCTTGCTGACTTCGTTGATCAAGTTGTTAGAGATTGCGTATATGTATCTTAAAGAGATACAAAGCATACAATTCATAGAACAAGAATCTATTTTAATCTACAAAACCACAAACTTATTTATTTATTTTTTTACTGGATGATTTTTACACATAACAAGCCTGAAAATCAGACTATAGATGCGCTGGTTCTTCCCTTAAGTAGAAAGGACACGGTTGCCAACTTTATTTTCAATTTTACATCTAATTCAATTATTTAATTATTTTTTTAAAATCCCAAAACACCTAGAAGCGTCTCAATTCTCCAGATATACATCTAAAATCTAGGGAATACATTGCATGTTATTATCAAATAGAATATGACTTTAATCTCCAACATTTATTTCATTAAAATATTACTAGTTTTATAAAAAAATATAATTTTACTACTGTAAACCAAATGAAAAATATTACTTATTCCATTGGAAATCATCTAAATAGCAATTTCTGACATACAGATGCAACCAAAAATATCTGAATTGACAACAAGGGACGTAAATCACATTTCGGTATATCAGTCGGTGATGGTGATCACTGCTATATAGAGTAGCGCATCTAAAAAAAAAAAAAAACAAATTTTATGTGGTGTGCAGGAACAATTTCCCCTGTAATTACCAGCACTCAGTAAGGACAAAAAACACGTTATCTTTTTTTTTTTTCTTTCCTGTGACAAAACTATGTGTTTGTGCAAATTGTAAACTTGAAATCGTTTCAAGTTTATCTGTCCCGTCATGACTGTTAGTTGGATACGTTGGTTGTATACCCTTCTTTTTAGGACTAATGTATCCTCCAAATAATCACCAATAGAGCTGAAACATGAAACCTTACCAAAAGATTGACCTTCAAACTGAGAACCATGCAATGTGCACATGAGAGAATCATACTCAACCTCATATTGAGAAATCACAAGACAGCACAGTATATGAGAGAAAAGACAGGAGTCAGAGACATTATAGAAACTGTTAGAAAACTCAAATGGCCATGGGCTGGAGATGATGCAAGAATGTCATACAACCACTGAACATCACCACTCACAACGTGAATCCCCATAGATCAGGTGTAAGGCTGTGGCCGACAGAAAATAAGATGGCGTGATGAGCTACATAAATTCACAAAGTACTGGCTCTGCGATGCCCATGATAGAGAGGTCTGGTAAATCTTGGGGAAAGTCCAAGTCCAACAACGGATGCTATAATGATGATGATGATGATGATGATGTTCTCTTATGACTAATAAAACTAATAAAACTCTAGCAACTGTTTTCATAAAATACAATCATGTATGTGAAGTAATGTATTTAGTTAGATTTTAACAAACCACCTAACTAGTTTATAGAAACAGTTAGCTCAGAGATTATTTTCAATAAGTATAATTATGAAATATATTCATATGGAAAAATTTAATCGAGCAGGAATGTGGCTAGAATAGATTATATCTATAAAGTCACTGGCGTTTTCATAAGGAAAACATTTAAAATAGGGTAAATCTTGAAAGATCCAGATTCTGGGAGAATCTAGATGCTATTTTCACTGGGAAACACCAAAATTCTGGAGAATCGAGATGTTCTTAATAAACCTGTCAAAATACAGCACAAAAAAGGCCAAGAAACATTTTTTTTTTTATATCAAAAGTAATTTTTTTAGATAAGGGTATAGTGGAATACTGATGCCAATTTTCAAGTTTGTAGACAAAACAATACGGCCAGGAGTACTGGAACCCACAAATATACATTAAAAAAAGGTAGAATCCTCCACCACCTTTGATGACTCCAGTTGTTCAATTTATCAAAAATATAATTACAATTAATAATTAGTAGATTATTTTGGGTTAATGATCTTTTGTGTGCACATTAATTTGTGCACTCGTTTGTAATAAGGGATTTTTACACCAAACAACAATCAATTTTGATCTCTAAACAGTCACTAATAATGCATAAGTCCAAATAACAGTTTTCACCTCAAAGTCTCACCTCTTCGAGAACTCATGTGGATCTAACAAAGCTAAGCCATGACATGTATGCATGTGTGTATATTCATATACATATATATTGAATCACTCTAGCCCCACAAATGGCCCATCCGACTAACCAGCGAAGTGGACTACAGATATTTCTCCCTTAGTGTGTGCGTCTCTACATAGTAGTCTATCTCTGAGTGTCTCCAGGCACCCCTGGTCACATTTTGGGGGCTACATCCTCAAAAATTTGTATGAGCACACCACTAGGCACCATCTAGAAATGTTTCTTTTGGACCAATGATGCCGAAGTCTTGATAATTTTAGATCATTTTTCAGATAATTAGTTCTGGTACACATGTGGGCTACAGTGATTCATTTATGTGACTCGCAGATATTCACAAAATGTCACTCGGGCAGTATTTGTCAGCGTGTCTCAGGAACCACGGGAAATATCACCATGAAATTTTCTGTGTACTAATGGAGCCCCAAGGCATGATTTTAGCTAGTTAGTTTTTGAAAATTAAAAGAAAATAAAAATGGTGATGCATCTGTGTTCATATTCACCCCTTAAATAATGATCTGATTTCCATCCATCCATACAATACGAAAAATCAAATTCTATTTATCTGTATGCAACTTTTAAGTAGCTGAACCAGTACATTGTAACCAAAGGTATTGAATTAAGGTACCCCTAAAATACGCTAATGTAAAAAAATGAAAAAATTGATAATTCTCAATTGAATAACAATGGTGTGGGGTCTACATTTCATCCATCTATCTACCGATCAATATAATATTAAAAGTTTGATTACACTGTATGTGGCCTTTAAGTAGCCAAAATAGTACATTAAAGTCAGCAATTATTGCAAAATACACACTTCTGAATAACAAAAATCTCCCATTTCTCGATAAATCACTGTACATACCTACGAATGAATTGATAATAATTTCAGGTATCAATTGACTATAGATTTTTTGGCCAAGAAATAGGTTTATCATACGCCTCATGTATAGATTAACACCAATTCATCATATGCCTCACGTATAGATTAATTTCAGTTTTTGAAGTTAATAGACCAATAAATTAGGATAACAAAGCATCATATTTTATGGCTTATGAAATACATTTCAGGAAAATCACTAACACTATTGAATTTAAGGTCAGTGAGACCAAGAAGCAAAGTGCTAAAAATGATTATTTATTATCATAACACTTTACTCTGAAGCAAGGGAAGTTGTAGCAGAATATATATATATATATATATATATATATATATACATACAGTAAAACAAGAACAGACTTAGGAGAAAGTTCTCTATATGGTATTTCAATGCCTTTACAAAATTATCATTACCAAAAACTAAATAACTGTTTACACCCAAAGACACACAACTCCCAGATCTACCCGTTACTTATTCCATATATACATATATATATATATATATATATATATATATATATATATATATATATATATATATTATATATATATATATATATAGTACAGATCAGGTTTGCAATATAGTATAATACAATATAATATAAAGCAATGTCTGATATGTGATGGGTTTATTTCATAGAGTGTTTGTTACATTCAACTTGATAATCTGTTGTTTTAGCGTAGCTCTGGAAATATAGTATATATATATATATATATATATATATATATATATATATATATATATATATAACTGAGAGGTGTCACACTGTCAGTCTGTTTGTCTGTCACACTGTTTGAACTATTTAAACATGGGCATGGCCCAAACAAATTTGGCATGCATACTTAATGGACCTAGGGGAAGGTTTCGAAATAAAATGTTTTGAGTAAAAAAATTTAGAAAAGTTTTTTTTTATTGGAATGGAGGTTCCATGTACAATGTAACTAAAATGTTAAACTGGGCTTACTTTCCATTCAATATACATATATTTATACATATATATATATATATATATATCCTCTTATTTTATATGTTTAAACATAATTTTTCCTAGAGATCAAAAGTGAAGGGAATAATTTTCTCTCTTCATGGGGTCAAAACTGAAAGGGAATTTTTCTCTAAGATCGAAAAGGGAAGGAATTTTTTTTCCCCCTTCCAAGGGGTTAAAAGAGAAGGGGGACTTTTCCCCATTTCAAGGGGCCATAACCAAAGATAAACTAAGACTTGAAACCTCAGTCATTTTATCTTTTTAAATTTTTTTAATATTCAACCTGGCATAGATGGGAACATCAGCTAGTAATATATATTTTTGTTTTAGTATTTTAGTCCTGCCTGGTGATTAAGTCAAAAGCTGAAATCTTGGCATTTATCTCAACTTGCTCTCAGTATTCCCAACTGAAAATCCGCCTCAAATAAGCATAAAAAATCATCAAAACGCAGCAGAAGACAGTGTTAGCCATTTTTAATAGCAAAAAATGTTGAGAAAAAAATTGTGCTAAAACTTGACTAAAATACTAATTGTTGGATTTGAACTGTCAAAGCACAAAATAAGCAGCACAGTTTGCTCTAAAACCTATTTCTGGCACAAATGGGAAATATATATCTATTTCAGTCACAAACAGTTTTAAAAAGATATTTCCTTTCAAGTATGACGTCAGGGAAGTATTCAGCCTCAGAATACCTAAAAACTGGTTGTGTATCCTTGATGTAAGGGAACCTTACTGTGAATGCATTAATAGATTCTCTCCTGTGAGGTCACATTAGGCAGTGAAAAGCCAGTGACTGAGCTTGTGCACTGTGTGATCCCTGTATTCACAATAACCAAGTGAACCGTTTTTCAAGTCTCAAGCAGGGTTTTTTGGCAACATATCAACATATCAAATTACCCAAGTCTTTCAGATTCCTACAGTCCAGAATTGGCCCTCTACCGCCTCTGGCTTTAACCCAAAGTGATTTCAGAGAAAGCTAATGGCAATCCTGAAAGAAGACTTTGCCAACTGTTTTGAAAAGCGGAAGGGAAACAGGATTAAGTATGTAAGGTCATAAGGCATATGGAGAGTACTTTGAAGGGGACTAAGATGCCATTGCCTAAGGTAGGCTATGTTTTCCATTGATATTAAATGGTTGGATTATTTCCAGAAAAACCTGATATCTATTCGACTCAGTTAGGAGAGACCATTATAATAACAGGTCTGGTTAGTAATGAAATAGAAACTGTTACAAGCCGTGTTGAGTAATGATCACTGAAAAGTCTGAAACTAAAGGACCTTTTTAGCATAAACTTACATTGTGAATTGAGTCCTCCACTAAAAACCCATAGGGGGAAGGATTTTCAGAAACTAAGACTTTTTTTTTGATTTAATAAGGAGTAGATATTTAAATTTTCAGCACTCCAACTTCACTGATGCAGTTTGCATGTGCAATAAATAGCCAGCCAAACATACTTGAGAACTGAAGAAACCTATGTTGATGGTTCCTAATACATTTTTGTTTAATTGTAACTGACGTAAAGCTAAGAAATGTTCTTCCTCTTTCTCGTAGTGTATAAAACTATCACCTAGTTATCATTTGGGACAAATTGTGTCAGACGCACTGGTTCTCGTATGATCAACAAAGTTGAACAAACGTCAAGCCCAGTCAGTACCTTGGTTGGTAAACGTCTCGGTATACCAGGTGCTGTAAGCAGTCGGGGATCAAGTAGAACGTCTCACATGACGATCCCATAAATCCTCCAAAGGACAGGACCGATCTCTAGACTATGCTCAATAATGCAAGCCATGCCCCTACGCCCCTGTCCCTCCGACTGGCCATACTGCGATTGAGAAGAAATGAACGAAACTAGCCATTGGTCAAACCACGATTTTTGCCTGAAGATTTGGTTAGCTGAATTCGACACACGCCTGTTCTATATGGTAATTCTTTCTTCATTTGAGACGTGAGGATTATTTCTTGGATATTGCTGCCGTGGTTAAGAGTATGTGCAGTTGTGGTTCTCAACCTTTCCGTGACCTTGTCTCTATAATGCTTGAGGTACTTGACATCCTCCCACGGTGCATACAGCAGATAGATGATAATGCCAAGCAGACGAGAGGAAAATACAATGTAATACATTCTTATTACCAAAATTATAGTTAATACAGAAGAAGCCACTTATTCTGATCACTTTGGGACTCAGTCTCCTAGATATAACTGGCTGATAACATTAAACAAAGGATATGAAAAATTAGAACAATTTGCAATCATTGTTATGCTATCGATCATAAAAATAAAAAAAATTAATGTTTTTTTTAATTCATTTTGAATAAAGTGTTTGGGACTGACTGATTTTGATAATACTAACCGATTGATAACATTATCCATGATTATGATAAATGGCTTCCTCTGCAATATCTTTATAAGAATGCATTCATGACATTTACAAACCATTTAAACCTATTGATACTGTTCAAATGCATAATTGTGAAATGAAGCAGTTTAAGTTGGTTATTGCTCTAAATTACCTTTAATGAGAATTTTGATCTCAGCCATGAGTACATATGTTCTTAACTCTCAAATTCATTTCAAATAAATAAATGTCATTATTTTGGAAAATAACTCCAGATTGAAATTTTTCCTCTTTGACCATTTGTTGGGTTTTGTAAAAAGTTTCTATTCAATTCACAGAAGAGTTCCATTAATTTTAATTCTATTCATTGAAGAGTTCCAGTCGATACAAGAGGTCTGTGAATTTGAGATTTAATTTACTGCTAAATTCAAATTTCCTATCCACACAAAAGTAATTTTTGAGGTAAACATATAGAATAATAAAACATCATTTCCCAAAATCTTATTCCAGGTTATGAGAAATCTGTTTGCTAATTTTATGTGAACTAGAAAAATTCTTTTTTGAAGCATTTCGAGGATTTGATAAGTTTTCATCTTTTGTATTCAAATTTTAAAACCTTGCAACATCTCAAATTAATTCAACCATACCTCAAGCCATTATTAGGATTAGGGAAAAAAAATTGAGGATGTTATTCATTTTTCAATTTTTTAAATCTGGCATTTGCAATTTTTACACGAGGCAACATATAAGGGAAACTCCTTAGTGGGCTAAAAGTATCCATCAGTGATTAAATACATTTAAAATCCCTATTCCCAAACTGAAGAAGATCTTTTCTGGTTTTGGATTTCTTAATTCCATGTTAAAGGCCTCAAGAATCTGAAGCCTTTTCTTACAATTAATATTGTATAGTACACATATTTCTTACAGGTATTTAGTGTACACTAATGGAGACTTGCATGTGTATATGAATACATGGATTATACAGGTATATATAAATAGGAGAAATGAAATATGTATACACTGCCACATCTATTCACTTTAACACATAGCTACAGAAATATGCATGTAAACCTGTTTATGTATTTATCTATAAAGGCTTACGAGTTTACATATATATTTGCATGTGTGTGCACATGTCTTTGTGACTGTCTGTATGTACATATGTGCAGCCTCCACATCAAGATCCTTAATCCAGAAAATATGAAGAGGGATCCGCTTCCATTGTGCTGATACACTATAAGGAGAGCTCCTGTCACAGTGAACTGGCACTTTAATAAGAAACCGTCACCAAAACTATGAACACAGGTTTCTTCAGTTTTCAAGCAAGTCTGGCTGGCTATTGCTCTATGTATATGTCAAGCATATAAGCCACACCGATGTAGCTAGAGGGCTAAAAATTTAAACATTCACTCTTCATTCCACCGAGAGAAAATGTTTCATTTTTTTTTGTTTATTTGAAAGTCTTTATGATGTAATTTTATGCTAAATTGGTCCCTTAGTTTGTGTCTGGTGATGTTCATGCTTATTTTCAGACTTTTATTAGTGATCATCACCTGACAAAAGGTGTAATTCATTCAATGATCACCTCTTTTCCCAATTTTTTAATTGGTCATCCCCAACATGCTGCCAAAAAGATGTCGGTCATGTAACAGTCACTATTGAATGACTAACCAGACCTGTTCCCTTGGGGAGCACAAAGAAAGAGAACATCTAAACCAAAACTGTGGAGCATTTGTTTTACCAAGTCAAAGTGATCTTTGATTTCAAGTGACATGAATCAGAAGATAGCTCTTCTATTGGGATTTTCATCTGAATTGAGCGATAACAGTTTTATTTTCCAAACAAAATCATCTCTTATGAAAAGTGCCCCCCCTCCCATTCCACCATGAGTTGGGGGTAGCCTTGCTGGTTAACTGTATACAATCTGACTTGAAATGCTTAAAATTTCGACACTGAACCATCAGTTGGCATCATTGGCCCAGTGGTTGGTCATCGGACTGCTAAAGTCCACATTGAACATTCAAACTATGACAGTTCCACCTGATTTTACATTCATTTTTCCTTCAACCTTACAGAAAGCAAATAAATAAATCAATAAGAATACATTGATAATTATTACAGGAGAATGGTTTTGAAGATGTCTTATCTCTTATGAGCAACCCTCGCTGGAGTACAACAGCCAATAACATAGTCCTGGTTTCTGTTGCTTGTCAACTTGGTGAATCTTGCAAGTTTCAAGGCTGGTCAAGACCAGGACTTTATACCAACAAGTTTTTACAACCACCCCCTACGCAGGATGTAAGTCCATCAAGGGGATACCTCCATTACCTCTACTAGCCAGAATCACTTTAAAACTGAAGAAATCTATGGTGACTTTGGTTGACGTCTTCTAATAATAAATATCTAATCTTACCCCACAAAGCACAGAATTATCATTTCTTCATCATCATCAGACTTTTCCCCACTCCAAAAGAAGGACACCCTTTTGTGTCCAATTCCACAGATATCTATTCTTGGCAGTACACGAAATGTTGAATGCATGTAGTATATCGCTGGGTTCTGGCCTCATCTCTTGGTGTCCTTTCCGGGACTCTGATGGTCCACCTGTTGTCTTGGCCGTGGCTAGATGTCCAGCCAGACTATGACTACTTTTCTGGCATGCTAAATGTATTGAACTATGTCGGGGACTCTTGTTTCATGTCTTATCCAGCTGCTGTGCTTTCTATCTCCGAGGGTAATGTCTAACATTATCCTTTCCATCTTCCTCCGGGCAATGGCTGTTCTTAATTGTCCAAGTCTCACAATCGCATGTCATAACTGGCTGCAAGCATTCATCGAATAGTTTCCTCTCCAGTTTTATTGTCACTCTTCCGCTCGTCATGTTATTGTCAAGTTGGCTGAGAGCTAGTTTGACACATCTTCATAGCTCCGGAAAGATGCCATCATTCATCCAGAAATTATTGATTTGAAAAAAAAAAATTAAATAAACAAAATCAATGATGAAATAAGCCATCAGGAAGAAAATACTCAGTGGATGAAACCTCCGTGTAAAAATATTGTTTACGTGACCAATTTTCAAATGAAAGATTTCCCACGCTCTCATCTTGACCAGAACAAAAACAAGAATTGCATAATCATTACTTGTATCGTATGATAGTTAATATTGGTTAGCACTCTCCAAAACTGGAAGCTGTAATGATTTACTTCCTTTACTTTCAAACTGATCTTTGATAAGATCTGAAACTGATCTAATCTGATATGATCTCATTTCCTTCATAGCTATCTATCTACTTGTACATATGAAAAATGGTCTATTCAACAAATCTACACAAGGAGACAATTATTATTTTGTCTTATGAAAATAATCTCTCGCAACTATTCCTTATTCCAAAAAGCAATTTTTACCTACATGTCAAGAAACAATGATCACTAGTGATGTTCAGCTTCCGAAGATGATGATAATATTTTCTCAACCAAAACTGCCAATGTGGTCAATAAATGTTTCTTCAGTTTTTAAGTGATGCTGGCTGGCTGGCTGGCTATGTATGTACTGCACATACTGGCTGCAGCAATGGAGTTAAAGGACTGAAAATTCAAACACTTCATATTATGTCATAAAAAGAAACTCTTGAAAATTACCCCCAAATATAAGTTTTTTTTGGTAGGGGTGCTCAATTTACAATGTAAATTTATGCCAAATTGTCCCTTAGTTTGTTTCCAACAATGCTTGCATTTTAAGATAGGCAAAAGAAGTAACTTATTCATTTTTCCAATTCTTTAATTTATCACCTCCAACAGGGCATGCTGTCAGAAGACATTGGTCATGTGAAAGTTTCTATTGAGTGACTAACCAGACTGGTTGATAATTTTTTTTTTTTTTAATATGAAAATTCACAAGGCTCAATTGAAAAATTGAACACATTTGAGAAGCGTAACTCCAAGAGTTTGAGAGAATTCAGAAAAAAAATCAATATAAATTAGAACTGTAATCAGACCTTAAAAACAAAATTATTCTTTATTGATGCAAATTCTTAAAATTGTCTGCAGCAACACTTGTAGATTGCCACTTCATTTTGGATTATATAATTAAAATCATATATCATCAGTTGAATCATATGATTGTTAATCTGGATTAACACTCTCCAGAACAGGAAGCTGGAAAGCTTTATTTCCTAACCGATCTATGATAAGATCTAAAACAGATCCAATTTGCATTAAGATCTACATTCAAATTTCAGATTATCTTTTCTTCTACATAGCCACCTATTTGCCTATATATATGTTAAACAGCATAGTGTGTGATGGTCCTGAATGCTATTCTCTTACATAACGGTGAATACACATTCAATATGTGTAATATACAACAAAAATCAAAATTATCGATGAGAAACCCACCAGGAATTAGGTACTGCATGGATAAAACCTCTATGTAAAAAGATTGTTCACTTGACTGATTTTCCAATGAGAGGTTTTCATAACTCTTATCTTGACCAGAACAAAAAAGAAGAGTTGTGGCACTTGGAATGATAAAAGATCATAAAAACAGAAAGATGAAAACAAAGAAATAACCAGAAATGGTTTTAGAAAATATTTGTGGTTTACCTCGGAGTCAATTATCTGACATGGAAAAAACCTACAGTAAAAGGGTCAGTCAAGTGCTTCAATAAAAGTTCAACTCAATTGCCATCTTGTCTGTGAATTAGATAGAAGTTCGGGTGATTGACCTGGCAATGCTGATGATGCCACTCTTACAATGCAGAGCCTCAAATTCTCTGCAGACAACACAAGTCAATGACCAATCTTGAATCTAGATCAGAAGGCCAAAATGGCTTCCGAATAAAAAGAAGAAATGTAGCAAAAATGAAATTTAAAAAAAGACACAATCAATGCTCTCTTCTCAAAATCACATTGGATGTTTTATTTCTATCTTTCCTTTTTTCAAATTCCTTCTTCTCCTCCTTTATTTTAGTTTCTGAATCCATTTATTTCTTCCATTTGATAAGGTTGGTTCTGGAAAGGAGATTGCATGGTATTGGTGCCACTGTTTATTTGGAACTGGACATTATGGAAATATTGCTTCTATTTCTATTGGGTATCAACCTGATGAATTTGCATTTCTTATCAGACATTCAAAATACATTTCTTCACTAATTCATTCATCAAGTCATTCACTCTCATTTATATAGTCCTTCGCAATTTCATTCAGCATTTTCATTCATCAATTTTTTTGTTTTTCATTCATCTATTACTTC
Source organism: Thysanoteuthis rhombus (assembly GCA_963457665.1). NCBI lineage: Eukaryota > Metazoa > Mollusca > Cephalopoda > Oegopsida > Thysanoteuthidae > Thysanoteuthis > Thysanoteuthis major. The sequence goes on from OY735216.1 coordinate 5,106,433, forward strand.
GTCTTTCATTCATTAATTCCTTTATCTTTCATTCATTAATTTCTTTATCTTTCATTTAATAATTTCTGTCTTTTGTTCAAAAATTTACTTCACTCGCAACTCATTCCACTCAGCTATTCTTTCACAATTTAACTTTCATTTTTTCTTCACTTTTTCATTCGTCTTGTTCTTTCAGCATTTATTCTTTCATTTATTCTTCATCCAACCATGTCTTCACTCCTTCACTTAATACCTGAAGTATTCATAATTCTTTTTGTTCTTGGTCGTTATTGCAGTTTTTTCAAGTGTATGAGACGCACACCCTTTCTTGAAAAGATTTTTTGTAACCCCCAACAAAAACAGGACAATAGAAGAGGTGAAGGCACCGTCCTTTCCTGTACAAGACACAACATGGTTAACATACAGGATTATCATTACTTGAGATGCAGGAGAATTTTGAAATCACTTTTCGGATGGATCTACAATATTTTCCAGTGTCTAAAATGCATCCTCATTTAAGAGGAAACCTGGGAGTTAAGAAAAGGACGTTGGCACTGATTCTTGGCCTTTTCTGAACAAGAAACAATAAGCCTAGTATTAATGATATTGAATATATAAGGCATTATAGCCAAATCATGTTAGATATACCATTTATCAAACAATCACCAAAATTGAGTAATGTTGATCCTGGTCAGCACCAAGATGGGTAATCACTTGGGAATATCAGATACCGTAAGCAGCTGGGGATGATGAATAGAGCCTCTGGTGGGGATCCTGTTAATTCTCCTAGGGGGAGACTGATCTCTGAACTAAGCAAAACAATGCAACCATGGCTGACCCCCTCCTCCTGAGCCATTTGACTGGCCTGGCTGAGAGCAACAAAAAGATGAATGATATATGATGCTAGAGAATCTTGAATCATTTTTTTTGGTGGTGGTGGTACAGGGGAAAATTAATCTTATATAATTGTATTTTACAGTGTATAAGCCACACCCTCATTCTCAGACGGGGAAAACAAGCTGTGGGAGATAAAGAGAGGTTATAGCACTCATAATTATCCCTTTCTGTATGAGACACAAGATGCCTAACATTCATGATCGTCAGTATATAAGATTCAAAAGAACTTCCAACAGTGTTTTTTCTCTCTCCAAAAGAACTATAATACCCTGAAAAACAAGTAAATGTTTTTTTGAACCAGTGGTATATCATAAGGCAGCGGATGGTTTCCGTGCGTACACAGCGAACCAATATACACAAGATGGTATGTGAGCCACTTTCCTAATTTAAACCTATGATCTGAGAATGACATGCATCCACCAGAGTTATCATTCAATGTACAAACAAGTCAATGTCTATAAATTGTGTACAACGCTTGTTTGGCCCAAGGTTCCAACAACTTCTATTACCAATCCAGCTTTCCAAAATGATATTACCGTTTGTATATTCATCATCATCATCAGTCTTTTAGCGTCCGTCGTTGGACATAGACCTTCCCCAGGATTTGCCACACTTCTCTATCATAGGCGTCACGGAGCCAGTACTTCCTGAACTTGTCTAGCTTGTCTCTCCATCTAACATTTTGCCGGCCTCGGTTGCGCATGTGGTCTCGGGGAATCCATGTTGTGAGTCGTGATGTCCATCGATTGTCTGCCATTCTTGCAACATGGCCAGCCCACCGCCATTTGAGATTTTTTTTTTTAAGCTGCTTATTGCGATCACTTTTGGACAGTGTCTTTTAGATAACAATAACCGGCTGATAACATTGAGCATAGAATATAGAATTGGAACAATTCACATTCATTATGATTGTACATTCATTGTTATATAACTAAAATCATTGTTATAAGCAAATTTATATTATTAAACATTAATATGAAATTTATCAACTTTTTTTTTAATTGATCTTTAATTCATTTTGAATAAACTGATTTTGATAATAGTAACCATTATATGATTATTAAACATTATCCCTTAACTAAAAAAACAGATTCCCCTTTATCTATGTGTGTATATTCACCTTGGAAATTATTTTACATTTTATGGTTTCATTTTTTGGGAAAGAATAATAAGAATAATAAGATACAAAGCAAGCCATAATCTTACCTTCAAGTATTTTCTTTAGGAAATAAAAAGAAAAAGTTGCTTACCTGAAAAAAACAAAAAGAAATAAACATTAAAAACTTTATTGAATCAGGCGCAAACAAAACAACAATGAAAATGATAAAATACGATTCAAAGGGTTTTTTGGAAGAATGAACTTCCTCTTTGTGTTAACACGACATTTCAGCCAACCCATTCTACAACCTTCTTCAGGCATACTATACAAATGTGAGGTTGGTAAACAAAATTTTCCCAATGGTGGCAACACTGTAACTCAAATCCAACTTGTAGCACTGTAACCATTGGAATAATTCTGTTAATCACCATCATGTTCAGATACTACGCCTGAAGAAGGCCATAGAACGGACCTGCCAAAACATCCTGTTAACAACACAAACTATAAGGAGGAGTTAAATTAAAAGAAAACCTCTCTCTCAATGTTAATGAACCTTCTCAAACCTATAGACGATAAAATACAAGTTTGTCACCTGTCAATTCACAGGTGAATGAAATGAAAAACTCATAGAAATGTTTTAAAAAAAGTTTCACTGCATTTCAAATGCGTTTCTTGATTTGCTTGAGTTTTTTAATTGAAGAATTATCACTATCGCCAAACTTCCATCCAAGTCTGGAATAGATATTATTTTCTCCCCATATCAACAAGAACAATCCTCACCAAGTTCAAGGGAGTGAACTCTTCACTGTCTATCTATCCCGTAACGTTGAACCAAACAGATATACAAAATAAACATTTCCCTACTGTGATGTGAAATCACGACCTAGTGATTGCTAGGTGGCTCTCTTACCAACTGAGCCAAACTGACAAGTCTCATATATTTAAAAATCTATTTATCTATCATATATACTATGCAAATGTTGCAGTAACCGCCTTCAGTCAGAATTAAAATTTGAGTGGAGTTTGACCCTGCTGCAGCCAGGCTTATTAATAACGCATTTCTTTAGTTTGAAAAAAATCAGTGGGCTTGAGAAATAACAAAAGATTCCTTTATCTATATGAATAGTTGTTTATATAACAAATGATATCATGGGTAGGATTTGTAAAACTTTCTCTCCAATTATTATCAAATCCCTACAGCCTTGCAAATGGCCTGCCTGACCAATCAACTAAGTGGCAAATAAATGCTTTTTGCTCATCTATCTGTCTGGGTGAATCTCCTGGTGACATTTTGGGGGCTACAACCTTGAAAATCTGCATCAGTACACCACTGTGCACTCTCTTTTTGTTTTTTTCTTCATCAAAAAAGTGCTTTTGGAAGTCTTCATAGATAACCTACCCTGAAAAAAAACAGAGATCTCAGTTCAGCTGTACCAACCAGCTACAACATTGATCCAAAAAGTTTGTCACACTGTTTGACGATAAAAGATACTTCAGCTTTATTTCAGATTAATGCCTAAGTTAAGTAACAAATCGCCCTTTACTCACCAGTATGTTTTTCTTCTTTTTTTTATTTTTGTACCAAAAATTTGGAAGTACTTCTGTTGTATTTAGTTCTGTACGTAAGTATAATTCACATAGTGGCCAATGAACTCAATGCTTATTGTTGTTTATGAAAATAACAGAGCAGAGTAAAACAATCCAAAAGAAACAAAGAGAAAATGGAAGAAAATATACGCAACATCTGTCATCAAAAGCATTCTCGAAAAAAAAAAAGAGGTAGGGGATCCCAAACTATTGGAAAATCTCCCAAAATGAGTAGAAAGCTAATAACTAATATGCTGGAAGCAAATGGAGAACTGACAATGGTTAGGGACCGAATTGTCAAACGTTCCTGAGAATTTTACAAAAACCTCTATTCCACCAAACAAAGGACGCAGAAAAAAAGAACAGGGAACAAAGGCCAAGGGTAATCAATTCATGGACTTCCCAGAACTTAATCAGCAAAAAGTGAAACAAGCCATCAAAGAGAGAAATGAGAGGCTCCTGGACCTGATAAGATCACCATAGACCTACTCAAAAAAGCTGGAAAAGACATCATCAGATAACTACCAATCCTATTCAATTTATGCCTTAAACAAAGTTAAGTCCCAAAAGAGTGGAACACCGCAATCATAATGCTCATACAAAAAAAGAAACTCAAAAACCTTAACAACTACAGGCCAATAAGCTCACTCAACTACGTCTACAGACTCTTCACGAAAGTGATTATCAACTGAATCAGCAAAATGCTAGATGAAAACCAAGCACGGGAACAAGCTGGCTCTAGAAAAAAGCCTTTGATTCAGTAGAAATCCCCAAAGTCATTGATGCAATAATACAACAAAATGTAGTATCCATACATGTCAGGGTACTGCAACATATCTACTGACACAACAGATCCTTCATTAGGCTAGATGAAGACTCCTTTCAACTTGAAAAAAGAGTGAGACAAGGAGATGCCAGCTCACCCAAACTCTTCGCAGCCTGCCTCGAGATGATAACTTTACTTAAAATGGGAACATAAAGGAATCAGGATAGACGAAGAATACCTCAGATCTGCTGATGGCATTGTCCTCTTCACTAAAAACCTTAACAATCTCTGAATAATGTAAGACAAAATAAATGGAGTAAGCAAAAAAGTTGGCCTCAACATGAATTGCAGCAAGACAAATGTCATGTACATCAAACATGTTGGGGACAAAGACACAATGATTAAAATTGAAAATGCAGAGCTGAAAAAAGTAGACCACTACATCTACCTAGGATAGTGTGTCTCCATGAAGTCATCAAAAGAAGAAGAAATAAAGCAAAGAATAACACAAAGTTGGAAAGCTTTAGGGAGAGAAAGCTTGACTTTCAAAAACAAGAAAATCCTACTAGTCCTAAAAAAAAATGTATACAACCAATGTAGCCTACCGATAGTCACATACAGAGCTGAAACATGGAACCTAACCAAAAAATTGATCCTCAAACTGAGAACCATACTGCACTCAACCTTACATGGAGAGATCATAAGACAGCAAAGTATACCAGAGAAAAAACTGGAGTCCGAGTCATCATAGGAAGTGTTAGAAAACTTAAATGGTAATGGGCTGGACATGTTGCAAGAATAGCAGACAACCACTGGAAATCTTATCTTACAACATGGATCCCAGACATCAGGTAAGTGAGGAAGTAAGATGGCTTGACGAGCTAAATGAATTCGGGAAGTACTGACTCAGCGATGCCCATTACAGAGTGGTCTGGTGAATCTTGAGGAAGGTCTATATCCAACAATGGATGCTAACAGAGTGATGATGATCATCATCATCATCGTTTAGGACCAACAATGCCCAAATCTTGAGCTGATAAAAAAAAAAAATAATTTTAGATGGAAGGTCTATTTTTTAGATAATTTTTCAGATAATTAGTTCTGGTACACAAGCAAACTACAGTGATTCATTTACGCAAGCTACGGATATTGGTATCAGGTTGATGAGCCAGTGGGAGTGGGTAGCAAACTATGGTCACAGACACAATCTAGTAGGATCTGAGCGAACAAAGTCATTTGAAAAGATATATAGTAAAGATGAGTACACAAGGAGTAAAAACGTACAGTATTGACCAGAACAAGGAAATTCTTTTGTTTACAAAGAAAAATTGAACTGAAAAGTCTTTTGGAAGTACTTTCCAAATTACTGAATTTAACAGATACAATTAAAAATGGTTAAACTAATTGAGTCTATACAGTTTGAGCATGTTCTCCTTATTACATTTGTTGATATAGTTGTTTTTTGATGGGAAAATTTTGACAAATCTGTAGATGTCTCCATCACCAACCAACTATCAGGGAGGAAAAACCTAGAGGTGGATTCTCAAAAATCAATTAGCAGGGCAACATCCTTATAAGAATGGGATTTGGGCGGGGGAATTTTTTTCCCAAAACTAATAAGCAGGTGGGGAACAGCAATTAGGCACTCAAGAGTATATGAATAATGTAAACACATTGTAAATATCCATACTCACATAAATGAATCACCATAGCCTGTGCATGCACTAGAATGATTATCTAAAATATCATCTAAAAAAAAGTATACCTTTTATCCAGGATTATCTAAAAAAAAAAAAAAAAAGATACCAGAACAAGATTTGGGCATTTTTGGTCCCAAAATGACCACAGAGACCCAGTAAAGCACTTTTTTGGAGAATAAAACGAAACATTTTTGGATGGTGCCTAGTGGTGTACTCAGGCAAATTTCACAATTCATAGCCCCCAAAATGTGACCAGGAGTGCTCAGACAGACACACACCACACACATACGGATAGATATAGACTTTCAAAAAAGAAGCATCTGTAGCCCACTTGGCTGGTTGGTCAGGCCATTTGTAGGGTTACAGTAATTCAATACGACTAACAGGTCTGGAGAGTCACTCAATAGAGAACCATCATGTGACAAACATCTTTTGGCAGCATATCATGTTGGGGGTGATCAATTAAAAAAAATTGAAAAATTGGAGGACCAATGAATAAATTACTTCTCTTGCTATTTGTTGGACAGTGATCACTAAAAAAGTCTACATCATAAAAAAACAAAAACAAGCATGAATACTGCCGGACACAGAGTAAAGGATCAGTTCACCATTAATTAACATTGTAAATTGAACACTGAAATAAAACCCTATTTCTGGTTGGAATTTTTCAAAAAACAAAAAAAAAAGTTTTTTTCTAGACATAATAAAGAGTAAGTGTTTAAATTTTCAGCCTTATAGCTACATTGGTGTGGCCTGTATGCATGACACATCCATAGATAGCCAGACCTGCTTAAAGACTGAAGCAAACCTATGTTTTAGTTGATCATTTTTAATCATGGAATGATGAAAAATTATCAACAAGTGTTCCAGACCAGGGCCATTGCATTGTGAAAGATTCAATTGAAATAAGTAACTCACTGCTTTTAAATGCAGTGAACTATTTCAAAGTAGATAATTGAATTTATATTCTGTTTAATCTGATTGATTACTTCTATTTATTTTCAGAAATACCATAATTCAGAATGAATTATGAAAATCTGCTCTGGATGAAAACGAGCATTACCGACTCGCCACATGAAATTTGATTTCTGATATCAAAGCTCTTATTCATTAGATAAGTAAAAGCATAAATATTACAAAGCTTGAAAAACCTTGAAAACTTGCCAAGTTTTATCCATTTACCATACACACCCAAAGTATTCCACGGATTGAAATTGTTGATAAATAAAAGAAAAAAATTGCAAAAAATCAATATTTGGTTGAATGTGAAATCAAGAAATATTTAATGAATATGAATAATTTAGTGCAGAGAACGTTTAGCAGGAAAGATATTCTTTAAATATTTAACATGGCAAATCTAATTTCGGCTCAGAAAACCGGTTCTGACATTTTTAAAAAGGAAAATAATAACGTAATGAAGAGTTACTTCCCTTTATTTATCATAGCTTTTCATTCTCATGCTTTTAGTAGTGAAATTAATTTCCAAGTTTTATTGAATGTCTTTTAAAAACGTGACTATGAATATCTATGAACATATGAATATCCAGTGGTGGAAAAAAGTATTAAGACACTTGCAGAATATTCATTTAATATACTTGCATCGAAATTATGTATTTTTCTTTTAGTAATTGTTAATTTTATAACAAAACACATCATCTGTGTTAATTAAAAGTGAATGTAATCATCAAAAATATGTTAGATGAATATCTATAATTTTGCTAAAGTCAAAATACTTATCACCTCCCACTGAGTGTATATACATATATATATATATGTGCATATATATATATATATATATATATATATATATATATATATATATATATATATATGTGTATATATATATGTGTATATATATATATATATATATATATATATATATATGTGCATATATATATATATATATGTGCATATATATATATGTGTATATATATATATATATATATAGTTCCTCAAGTATTTTTCAATTTTCAAGAATACAAAAAGAAAAAACAGAAAACAGATCATATCTGTTGTTGATTATATTTAATCACAATGCTCAATATTTAACAAAGTGAATAGAGCTATTAATATATAAAAATGAGAAGAACAAAGATATATACCCGGTGAATGTCAGCATTTTGTGTTTAACACACTCTTCAGCAACTGGCAATATATTTTATTTGTCTTACCAGTTGCTGATGAGTGACATTCACCAGATATATATCCTTGTAATTCTTTTATATATACATATATATATATATATATATATGTTTGTATTGTGGATGTGAAGTGATCCAACAGAATGTTGATGAAAATGACAATTGGATGGTGAAGAGGAAAACTCAAGAGATAGTAGGTGGTATATCTCAGAATTTTTCATGATTCCATGGGTATGTTTCAATGCATTTCAACGGGTGCCAGCCATATTTTTCAGAAAAAGTATTTTCTGAGGTTCTGAGAAAATTTTTCTTTCTACATGTTTGAGGCTGAGGAAAATAACGAATAACACAGGAATATCCCCATTTCTTTCTTTAGCCTCAAACATGTAGACAGCAAAAATTTTCAGTGAACCACTACTAATATTTTCAATGAAAAAGATGATTGGCACCCGTTAAAATGCATCAAAATTTCATCAACATGTATATATATATATATAGAGAGAGAGAGAGAGCTAGATAGAAAAAGAGACAAACAGTGTGAGCAAGGTAGAAAGAAAGAGATAGATAAACATATGTAAAAAAAGATAAACGTAGATATATTTCGACTCAGACAAATAAATGACATAACATTGTAAAAATATCCTTCTTGCTAAATCATCTCATTTTTCCTCAGGATCTCTAATAACAACACACAAAATTTAATGAGTGGTTTATTGTTTACAGACAAATGTAAATCTATAGAATAGGTGATAGAAAATATTTCATTAAGAATGAACTTGCCAATTATGGAAATATTCAATAATTGAATGAAAGAAATTCTTAAAGATAACCCCACTAATACCCAGCCTCCCAAAATGAATAAGGTTTACAATTCCAGGAGGTAATTGAGTGAAAAATGTATTTATATGTATAAGAAGAGATATAGATAAACTGGCTGTTAATTCAATTCATGATATTACACATCATCATCATCATTAGCCTTTTAGCATCTGCCTTTGGAAATAGACCTTCCCTAGGATTTGCCTGACCTCTCTATCACGGGCATCATGGAGCCAGTACTTTCTGAATTTGTAGAACTAGTCATGCCATCTTACTTTCTATCAGCCACAATTTCGCGTATGATCTCCGGGGACCCACGTTGTGATTCCTGATGTCCAGCAGTTGTTTGCTATTCTTGCAACATGTCTGACTCGTTGCCATTTGAGTTTTCTGATGGTTCCTATATCTCAGACTCCTGTCTTTTCATATAGATACACACAGTTTATGCAATAAATGATATCAATGGCAGGATTGATTAAACAAATACCTCAAAACTTTCATTCCCTTTGAGGATTATGTATAAAGTGACACAAAGTTATCAAGCGAAGAATCACTTTAGGATGGCAAGCCTTTGTCAAAGCAAGATTAACCTTCAAAAACAAGAAGATCCCATTAATCCTAAAAAAAGGTATACAGCCAATGCAACCCCCCCATTGTCACTTAGGGAGCTGAAACATGGAACCTAACTAAGAGACAGAGCTGCAAACCGAGAAGCATGCAACGTGCACACGAAAGAATTATACTCAGCCTCGCATGAAGAGACCACCAGACAGCACAATACATCCAGGAGAAGATAGGAGTCAGGAACATCAAAGAATCCATTGAAAACTCAAATGGCAGTGGGCTGGCCATGTCACAAGAATGGCAAACAACAGATGGACATCACGACTCATGACATGGATCCCAAGAGATCATATGTGCAGCTGAGGCCGGCAGAGAATTAGATGGAGAGACGAGCTAGACAAATCCAGAAAGTACTGTCTCTGCGACGCCCGTGATAAAGAAGTGTAGCGAAACCTGGGGAAGGTGTATTTCCAACAATAGACGTTAAGAGATTGATGATGATGATGATGATGATAATGATGATTTTGAGCTGACTGTCTTCGAAGTTGGTGCAGATAAAAAAAGTTCCGGCTTGTCTTATTGCTACTTCTTTACCACCTTGCTTAGCTTCAGACATTTCTAGCCTTATTCTTAAATATTCAAGTGGGAGGTCTTTGTGAGTTTGTGTTTCATGCTATAAAAAGTACCTAAACATGGGCGCAGCCAAAGCAAATTTAACATCCCTACTCAATGAACTTTGGGAGAGGTTTTAAAACAAAACGTTTTGAGAAAAATATTTTCAAAGAGTTTTTGAGGAGGTCTCAACTTACAATGTAACTATATTACCAAAGGAGAACCTACTTTCCGCCCATATACATATCTTCTGAGAAAAATAATTTTGAAAGTTTTAGAGGAGATTTCTATTCACAATGTAGCTATAATACAGAAGGAGAAGCTACTTTCTGCCTACATACATACATATCTTCTTATTTCATAGGTTTATACATTTCTTTGAGGAGTGCAAAGTGAAGGGAAACACACAGCATTCAAGGGGTCAAAAGAGAAGGAAATTTTTTTATAAATTAAAAGCATTTTTAAATGTTTTAGAGAAGGGCTCTCTAAAGCAAAACTGGACCCTTACTTTCCATTCAATATACATATATATACTAGCCAAATAACCTGTCCTTGGTATGGGTATTCAGCTAGTATACTAAATATTTCTGATCAGAGAGAAAATTATTTAATGATTAAGTACCAAATCTTTCAATTCCTGACTTGGGAATTGTTCTTACAAGATTCAACATTCAATCTGTATGTTGTGCACTGACATTCAGAAAGGAAGGGGTTAGCAGCAAGTGTCAGTAACATAATACGGCCACTGATTTTACCATAGAAATGGAAAACAGGAAGATAGGGACAGTCAGTGATTAGGAAGCAATGTAATCCTTATTGACAAAATAGAGCTATAACAGATATGATACAAATACATTGTTGTAAATAATCTTAATATAAAATTCATTAAAAGAGATTGTCGGGGATTAAAAATTGAGACAAATTTCACTGATAAAAAAAGAATGTCTGAACAAGCTAGTTTGCCTACAGAAGAAATTAATGTCTGTGATTTTACCTTCGAAATAAATTGAAAATCAGGATGAAAGAGGTTGTTAATGGTCAGTGCTTTACTGACTGACAGGATAGGGTTATTATATGTATATGTATGTAGTAGATTAATTTCTAATAATTTTACTATAGAAATTCATTGAAAATCACGGAGAGATGGATTTTCAGAGGTCAGAAAATAATACAAACATTACCAATAGATTAGCACACAGAATCATAATGTAGATAGAAAGTAATCCTTGCTTATCAGGGACTGAAAAAATTCTAACAATAGAAAAAAATAGCAACTTCTCTTCAACTTTAACGATATGGCAACTTCCATTCAACTGTTACGGTTGTGGTTATGATGACATATTGTTTAGTGTTGCTGCCAGATAGGGGTATGAAGGGGGGGTTTTATTAGAAAAGATTCAATTTTCAAAGAAGCAGGTTAAAACAGGCTATCATAACACAATGAAAAAACAATTTTATTTTCAGTCAAAGAAGAAACAATGTAATTGATTTTAATTACATAATCTATTTTAAAAGAAGGAATTCTATTTTATAACATCATTATCTAAGGGAAATAAGAATGAAGAATAGAATACATGGATGTGCCTCATGAGTTAATTAAAATGACAGTGTATCAAATATAATCTATTTGAAGTCAAAGAAAAAACAACGTAATTCAATTTTATTTATCTTGACTAAATAATGAAATGCGCCTAAAGAGCTGTTTGAAACGATGGTGTCCTGAAAAAAAAAAAGAAGCAGCTATTTTTATCATTAAAGCTAAACGGAAGTAACTATATTGCTGAGTTAGCCATCTTATAGCTAATGTTTTCTCACCCCAAAATAAACAAGGTTTACCAAAGGTCAATACACTGCAAATGATTTCACTACATAAATGCATTGAAAATAAAAGAAGAAGGAATTGTCAGTGGTCAGGAATCAATACAAATGTGACTGACAGGATAGGGCTATTCTATGCATGATGTAAATACATTGCTAATGATTTTTATATAAAAACACATTGAAATAGAAAAAAAAGGTTTGTCAGAGACCAGAAATTAAAGCAAGTGTCTTTTAAAAAATCAGACATATATTTCCCATATATTTGTATATCACAGCACTCATAGAAGCAAGCCTAAATACACATATGTTAATTTAGAGCAAATATAGTCTGAAAAATTTGCAGTTAGATTTGTTAGTAATATTAGTAAATTCATTCATATCTTTCAACTCAAATTACTGATAGAAAAAAAATCCTGCCACTTATCATAACCCTTGGATATCATATTTCCAACAAATCAATATTGTTATAAATGTCTGCTTCTATCAATGGTTACTCACACAATGGACCTCTTGTAATGCTTCCATTTCATTTTTAAGTAAATATTTGATTGAAAAAGCAATTCATCTGGCAGTTACATGAAACTATTTCATAAAATGGTTCCTGATACACAATGAGGGATGCATTTTGATTTTTGCCACTTTATTTCAGAAGCATCTATTTTCCACAATTTCACACATGGTGGGGTTCACATAGATTTATTTATCTAAATGGTTGCAAAGAATAATAATTAAAACCCAATTCAGATGTCTTAACAAACATTCCAGGCCACACCCAAGACAAGGATCATAGAATATTTTGTCATCGGCAATTGGATCTTTTTAGTTCATCATTATCATCAGTCTTTTATCATCCATTGTAGGGCATGGACCTTCCCCAGGATTTGCCAGACCTCTCTATTATGGACATTGCCAAGCCAGAACTTTCTGAATATATCTTGTTCGTATTTTGTAATCTACCAAGCTTGGTTTTGAAAGCGATATTGGGGGGATCAATGTTTTTGATTAGACATGAATCCACTTCTATCTCTAGCTGTGGAAGTAAGTGGGCAGTTTGGACTCTTTTAACGTTGGAAGGCAGTCCATTTTGGGTGTTGGGCCAGCACCTGGACACAGTAAAATCTCAATTGCCGCTGACAATAATTGTGTTTCCATTGATCATTAGAGAAATGGAGACAAAATCGTTGCCTTGTGCGTCGTGCAACAAAGGGAAGTAACTTTGCTTTGCTTTTGCAATACTATGAAAGTGAAGAAAAAAAAATCAAGATTATTTAATAAAAAAAATCCAGAAACTTTGTTTCAATTTAAAAATCCAGAAAATATCATCCAGAATCCAAAAAATTTCATTCGAAAATCTAGAAAATTTAATTGAAAAATCCAGAAAATTTCATTCTCAAATCCAGAAAATTTCATTCAAAATTTCAGATAACCTTTAAAAGAAATTATCATTACATTCTGAAATTTTTTTGTAAAACAAGAAAGACATCCGTGAGTTTCTGTTTCCCAAAACTTGATGACATTTTCTGAAAATATATTTTAGAGAGTGTGATCAGCTGACAAGCAGACATAGGACAAAATGGATCTCAGTTGAATCGTTAGAGATTTCTTTTTACTTTCTCTGCAGATTCCTACTTTAGTCTAAATGTCGAAATCTAAAAAGGCCAGCCTCTAAGTCTTCGAGAAACAAAATTAAAGAGAAACGGAAATGGCAGCAAGGGATAGCGTAAGAATAATAGAAAGACACGGAAGGTTAAACAAAGGAAAAAAAAAAAAAATCCCCTCCTCACAAATAGTGCCGTTTCCTTTTAAAGAAGTCAAGAAGTGAAACAATCAAATAAAGCTGGAATTCCAAAATGTAGTCGCACCCACTCTAATCTTTAATGCCTGATGGCAGGGGTATCAAATGCTTGTATTATTTTTGCACTTAAAGCATTTTTAACATGATCAATGAAATTTTGGCAATATTATTGATTGGAAAAAAGAAATCATACAATATGGCTGACTTTAAAGTGATTCTTACAAGATCACTTTTGTGAATGCAATATTATGTAATATGAGTGGAGGTACTGTTAGCCCAATGGTTAGCAACAGTTGAATTGGAATCGGGAAACTGAGTTCAAACTAAGCATCCATTTAAGGGCGATCAATTAAAACATTGCAAGAAGAGGTGATCAATGAATAATCTATTTCTCTTAGCTTTTTTAACCACTAAAAGGTCTGAATATTCAAAATACAAGCAAACACAAAATAAGGGATGAATCTAGCATAAGCTTACATTACAAATCGAAACCTCCTCCAAAAAGATACTTAGGAGGAGGGTCTGAAAAGAAAAAAGTTCTTTGTAGACGTAAGAAGGAGTAAACATTTAAATTCATGCATACATAGCCAGCTGGACCAACTTGAATACTAAAGAAATCTATTTTGACAGTTTTGTTTTAAGGTTTATAATACATACTATCAGTGACTTCTGTCCAACCATAGATCCCTCTAAGCTCAGCATGTATGTGTATGTGCACACATTTTGCAACCAGCGCACAGAGGGGAATTAATGTGCACACAAAAGATTTTAAATTGAGTAGATAGCTTACTTAGTTTTCATAGAAAAATATTGATTCACAATGTCAAATCAAAAACTGCACACATACTTTCCTTACAGGGAAAAATTTGCACATCGTATGTTTGTTTTTTTTGTGCCTATTGACTACATAAAATTAGACAGAACATTGCGGTTGACTCTCCAGAAATCCTTGCATGACTGATATCATTGGCATAATTCAGTAACACCCCACTTAGTGCCATTCCCTTCAGCACTGGTCTGCTATAGCCCTCTTTTTCAAATATTTTTAGCAATATTATATTTCAGAAATAAATGATGATATAAAGCTATCTCCAAAATAGCTGTATGCTGTACCTTTTGGTTCAGGTGACAGGTGTACTAGAATAAACACATGCATTTCCAATGTATCAAGTATCAATATATATATATATCGAAATCTACAGATATTTCACCTGCTACCATTAAAGATACACAGCACTTATCCAAACTGATCTTGTTGAGACTTGATAATGGCATTGTATATTTTTAAATGATTTCTGGTACAATCTCTATCGGTGGTATGTTATAATGACCCTGTTTAGTGCTGCATTTTTTTGGAATGTATCAAGATAATTAACCAAGGTATTACTGTGTTATTAGTTGATAAAACAGGTCTAGGTAGTCACTCAACAGAAATTGTCATGTGACCAGAATCTTTTGGCAGCATGCCATCTTGAGGGGATCAATAAAAAAAAAAATTAGAAAAGAGGGTGATGAATGAACAATCAACTTCTCTCGCTCTTTGTTGGGAAGTGTTCACCATAAAAGGCCGAACGAATGCTCACTACAAGACACATATTAAGAGATCAAATTATCATAAACTTACATTGCAAATTTGAGTAGTTCCTCCAACCACCTTATCTTCTACAATAATTTACTTAGCCAGTCTTAGTCTGGCAAAAGGCCACAACATTGTGGCAGCCAATCAGAACTGAACTCACTACAATAATTAATTGGTCAATAAGACAAACTTGCTTACCCTTGCACTACAGTAGGCACCCTATCTAGCATTAAGAGGCAAAGCTAAAGATATCAAGAGATTTGGGTTGAGTTAGGGGTCTTGGCTCCTTAAGGGACCCCTTCGAATATTTAGTGAGATTTGATGAAAAAGGAAAATTGTAATAAATAGACATGCATTCTTGGTAAATTGGTGAAAAATAACACCCAAGACTGAATTATCATTTCTACAATTCATGTATGTATAAACACATATATACTTATTGCATAATGTCAGTAGAAATTCAGTAGGTGAACTATGATTTATAATTTTTTTACCCCATTCATCTCCATTAGAGGCACAGGGGTTCAAATAGCATCTACCCCCATCACAGCTATGCCTCAGGTAGCATTTTCCCAACCATGTCTAAGTAACTCCTTTTTGACAACCCTCTTTTTTTTAAATCGCTCTAAATTTTGGGCAACACCGTCCTCCCCTGATTTCAAGAGTTCTATGAGAAGAAAAGAAGACGTCCAAGTCGAAATGGGAAGGTATCGCCCCTCGGAACCACTCATGGAGTAATCTACACAAACACAAGTAATTTACACAATGATAATTGCTTATTTACCTCTAACCAACCATCTGGTTTACCCCCTCTCCTCCCCTCTAATCACCACCTTATCACCAGGGGGATTCTACCTACCTACCTACCTACCTACCAACTTGCCCATACCTTTAAACCTAATCAATCCTCCCTTACGTTGAAGCTCTTGCTTCAACAGTTCAAATAAACAGAGGGTTTGTATACGCTGTGGTTGTGTTCACTTATAAAGTGAGAGAAGGAGAACGAAAAGAAAAGATAGAAATGAATTCTGTGGCTCATGCTTAGAGCAGAGACTCCATAGAAGCAATCTGATATTAGGATCCATTAAGATGGGCGGGTCGGGTGGCAGATGCGATTGTTCGGGAGGTGGGGGTAAATCGGTGGAACGGTTGGATCAGGGTGTTTGGGGGTCTTCCGCTATTACAGCTAGGGGTGATTAGAGAATCAATCATTATCATTAGCGATCTGACCACAAACAAAACACACAAACATGGCGGTGGTGTTGGTGGAAGTGGAGGAAGAAGAAAAGGGATAGGAGGATGAAGAGGAAAAAGAAGAAGAGAGGAGGAAATATGAATGAAAGGAATAGGAAGAAGAAGAGGAAGAAAAAAGAGGAAGAGGAGAGAGAAAAGAACAATGGCCAAGTATGATGGTTGAAGAGAGAAAGAAAGAAAGGGGTAGTACATAAGAAGGATAAATGCTGCTCATTTTAACCTTTTCAGTCAAAAATCACCAAAAAATAGACGAACCATTCAGTTGCAGCAGAGGCATATCTGACTAGTTGGAGCATTGAGACACAATAGTGTAGAGTGGGTTGAGCCAAGGCCATCTTGAAATAATAACTTCAGTGGTGCTCAACAAGCCCTGATGGAGCACAATGAGGCAATCTTGGTTGAGTATGGGTTGCATGCAGTAACATTTGGCGCCAAACAGAAGCTTTGGTAAATAGGTGATATTCATAGTAAAAATACTGGGTTTTTTTCCGAGCTTTTCAGTTTTCAGAATTATGGATGAGAATTAGTATATCAGTACCTCATTCTAGTTGACATCATCAGATAATGCATCAGAAGGCTTTTGACATATCACAGATATAAAATGAACAACTCACAAATTCAATTGACAGAATTGGCAGGCTGCAAAACAGTCTATATCAGTGGTCATCAAACTTTCTATTCCAAGCATCAACTTTTGCAACTTTCGTGAAGGTGAAATTTCTATATATCCTACTAATGTTTCAAATCCATTTAGCTATTTAACAACCATTTCAAATGGCTAAAAGTGGCTGGAATTGTCAGGAAAAAAAAAAAATTTTAAAAAGATGGCCAGACTTGCATAGATTTCCTTTCCAGCTAACTAGCCAACTGTATATACCCGCCAAAATCAAGCAAAGGCTCCAAAAAGAAAATTTACAACATATTTATCATATATCATGACAATGATGAAAATAAAAAACATGTTCCAGGTCATGTCATGCGACTTGAAAATCACATACATTGAATTTCAGTATTTTTCAATGAGGCAGGAATAAGACAGAAATGATACCCAACCTTGCTGCCCAGTAATGGGTCTATCACCCAATTAGGACCTAAATAATCCACCAGTGGGAAGTATTGCCTAGGTTGACAATCACAGTTCTAGATTCCATACATACAACTGCCAAAAATGAAAAGTGTAAGCTATATTTTTCCTGTTCATCTAATTTTTTTGAATATGATTTTTGTTATAGTCATATGTCAACGCATACAAGATCAAATTATGTTCTATTTCTTCATAAGAGCTTAAAACCTATTTACTTTGCATGATGGGAATTTCAGTTCTAGAACTCAATATAAAACTACGAAAAAAAATTCCACGTTGTTGGCTTGCTAAAAAGTTTGCAGCATATATGTCATGTTTGTTCCAAGTTGTCCAAGCAGAGAAAGCATTGAAGAGAAGGCACAAGAGCAAACACCTTCTTGTTTGAGCTAATGGTTAATGAAAGAAACCAAATGGATGACATTTGTTCCTCTCTTCCCCAAAAGGCAAGAAAGCTGTATGTAAAGATGATATATAAGTTTTGGTAAATATCTATGCGTCACGGTATCTTATGTTGCACTGCAGACATATTTCACTTCACCCTATGATGGTCGACATGCTCAGATTGAGTTGAGTCCATACTATCGGAATGTAATCCAGATGCAAGTCTATACACTGGCTTAATTTTATCAATTCATTTTTCTAGTTTCTTTTATCCTTTCTGTTTTTAAATTGTCCATCAAAGATATTTCTGTGTGGGTTCAATTTTTGAGACACCCAAATAGGGATGACCTTAGGAAGTACCAGGCCCTTGGTTAACAGTCAAGGCCTGTAGAATCTAGACGGTATAAATGAAGTTTATGATAAACCTTGAGTCTCTCTGGAAGACTGGAAAGCAATCAAAATGAGTGCTTGAAAATTTCCGAGCAACAATTTTTTCCATCATTTCATAATTGTTGAATTCAAGCACAAAAAAAAAGATTCAAAATATAAAAAGTGTAAACAAACACTGTTTAATCTTTCAGAATTCAGAAGAAAATTAATATTGTTGCAGTTTTCTGTCGAACCTGCAATGTGATATTGTGTGTATCTAGCAGTATGTTGTTACGTACATATTTGATAAGACTAGAATACACATTAATGCGGGGCCCCCTTGGGCGCGGGGTCAAATTAGCTTAAAGCCAACTCTGCAACTAAAAGGGTTTTAAAGGTAGTAAAATATGTATTCATAATCAAATGCAACAATTTTGTCTGCAGATATAAATATTTGCAAAGGTCTTTGTACAAGGTCATTTGACCATAAATCTTTCATGGATGTCACAGGCAATTACAATTTTTTTATAAACTGATTTTATATCAATCTATCAAAAGCTTGCTCACAGATTACAAGTATTACAAATATTTCAGTAGCAAGCAAAATTAATGAAAATCCATCAAGAAAGCATTTTAATGTCTTTTTAGTCATTTTTCATGAACTTTCTTCTAATTTTTTTAATCCGTTTTTTTTTCACTTTTTGCTCAAATTTCATAACCCCTACCAGGTTGCGGTAAAATACAAGAAAGCAGAGGCAGGCAACCAAAAGCAAGAAGAAGTAAAGTTGGGATATCATTTAATATCTGTAACTCGCATCAATGAACCACCATAGCCCAAATGTGTACTCAAATTAATCATCTGAAAAAATTTTCTGAAAATTAGATATTTCATCTAAAATCATCTAAAAAATACCAGCACAAGATACGGGCATTGTTAGACCAAAATGACCATATAGACCCAGAAAAGCACTTTTTAAAAAAAACATTTTTAGATGGTGCTGAGTGACACACTCAGGCAAAATTTCAAGATTGTAGCCCCAGAAATATGACCAGGAGCATCCAGAGATACACACACAGCAGAGGGAAAATCAATCTTTAGTCCACTTAGCTGGTTGGTCAGGCAGGCCATTTGTGGAGCTATGTTGATACCAGAAGAAATCGCTCTAATCAATGAATAACCCTAACCTTAAATTCTCCGATCAATCATTCAAAAGCTCTGTATAAAAGCTTTTTTAAATTGAATTCCTGCTGCTTCTTTTGTTTTACCACAAATCATTTTCTTCCAGAGGTGATCAGCCGTTGTTCAATTTCAAAATGTTCATGGCATTAAAAGGTAGTAGAAGGAAAGCTAACAAATTTGCTGAATCAAGATAGCCATGGAGCATATTATCTTGGAATACCACTCCGCAAGTTAGTAATGTGTGGGAAGCACAAGAGCACGAGTGGCTGTGGTAAAATCTGAGAAGCAAAGGGAATGTAATTTTTAAAACAGCCTTCATTTTTGTGGTGATTAATTAGAGAATTTAAGGTTAAGGTTAAGGTTAGCATGGGTGTAGGCAAAATTGCCAAGACTATGTTGCCAATTCGGAAAATATTTTGGCGCTAGATTTGACTGCTAAAAACACTTTTTAAAGCTGGAAATATGCTAAAAATCACCAACCAAGTTGCCAAAGTGGCCAAAATTTCAACGCAATTTCACTAATTTAGCAATTTTTTTTCTTTTTATTTGAAGACAGAATTCCATCTAGAGACAGAGATTTAACATCCATGGTTTAAGGTTATTCATTGATTAAAGCAATTATTACTGCTTCTAGCTACTTTTTATTAATATATACAAGAAGCAATGAAAATGTAATTTAAAAGAGATTTTATTACTGATTTCCATTGCAGTGGTGTTTCAAGATGATATGCTTGTTGACTATATTGTTTTCACAAATTTAATTATTTGCTCTCTTTATACTACTTTTTAACTCTTAAATTGATATAAAGAAGATAGATTATCAGTTTCAAGGTAAATGACTACATATTATAAGTATCTCCCTTTGAATATGTGATGATTTTCAAAAATTCAATTCATATGAGTTCAACTATATTTTATGCTATTCACTGAAGAGTCCCACTGTCAATTTACATACGTCATCTATGTCACAAGTGATTATGAGCAAGTGTTTATAGATTTTAAATGTTTGGTGAGTATGGAGAGGAATAGAGAGAGAGTGAAAAAGAGAGTGAGAGAAAGAAAGAGAGAAAATCAGGATTTTTTTGTTACTGACAAATTTTTCTGTAGTAAGTGATTAGATAGAATTATAGTAAGGATGACATGATAGCAATTTTCTAAAACATGTTTCAATCGTTGCTATAAACAACATCATAAACAAATTCTTTTGTTTTTCTCATTTTATCAAACCCAATTCAAGGTATATATTCTATTTTCTATTTATTCAACTGATTTTTTAACAATTTGTTTTTACACTGGAAAAGAAAGTAAAAGAAATAATTTTTTCATCAACATGGAAAAGGTAATATACTTCCTCGATTTTCATTTATAGATCTCAATTTAGATACAAAATATCTAAACTGACAAACTGAAGGGAGGTAACTAAAATACTTTGAAGCCATAGTTTTGTATGACGGACGGAAAATTATTTTACATGACAATTATGGCAGGTAGCTCAACATACCATAAAGTCCGACCACTCCCAAACAAGCATCTTTTGAACAGTATAAGTGGAATGTATATGAATTTGAGAGTTAATGTCATTATCTTTATGAAATCGAACCATGGCGGAAAATTTGGAAGCCCCGAAAAAAGTCCATTTTGGATAGTTAAAAGTTTTTTTTCAACACAGAAAAAAAGAAGATTTTATGTCACTGAAATCACTTAAAATATAATAAACACCAAATAATGAACATTAATTTACTAAAAAATGATTGAATCAGTGTAAACCTGTAAATGGCTTACCCAACCAGCCAAGTGGGCTACAGATTCTTCTCTCTTAGTGTGTGTGTTCATTCTCTGGACACTCATGCTCACGTTTGTGGAGCTACAACCTTGAGACTTTGTATGAGTACACCACTAGACACAATCTAATTTTTTTAATGTTTTTTCAAAGTAGTGCTAAAAGCCTAAGGTCTCTAAGAGACCAACAATGCCTAAATTTTGTGCTGGTGTTTTTAAGATAATTTTCAGATAATTAGTTCTGGTGCAAGTGTGAGCAACAGTGATTCAATCACATGAAACATAGACATACATTGAATTTTTCCAGTATCAAATCAATATAAAAAAGTTTTTAATTAGCACATTTCAATTTTTAACTTCTTTAACAGTTTTGAAACAAAAAGATAATTCTTTGATTCAGACGTTCTGCATACAAATAAAATAAAGTTTGTCAGTATGAGCTATCAGAAGAATGAATGCCAGCCATCTCAAATTGGATTATGTAGAATGTTGTCTCAACTTTCTAGCTGAGGCTCATGTTTGCTGCTTGGCGTCTTGATATCGTCCTCTGGTCAGTTAATTAAAATCTCACATCATGCAATTGGTTTTTCATTTCTAGGCTCATGAACATTGACCAGCAAGTTGTCAATACAAGAATATTTACAGCTAATGAATACAAAAAGATATCCTCTTCCATGGACTCTCTAAAGGAAAAACAAAATAGGCCCCTAAAGAAGGTTAGAAGATCTCAAAGTATGGCGTGAAAAATTCTCTTATGCAGTTTCAAGAGTTTTTAGTCTTTCCATGGAGTACAATAATATATTGAATCCCTGAAACCCCACAAATGCCAACCAGTAAGGAGGATTACAGATTCTCCTTCCTTTGAATGTCTGCGTCTATTTATCAATCAATCAAATGTGTCTACATGTGTATGTATGTATATATACGTGTGTATCTGTATATTCCTTGTTATATTTTGGGGGACTTCAACCTTGAAAATTTGCATGAGTACAACACAAGGTACAATCTAAAAAGCCTTTTTTGTTCTTCCAAAAATCTGCCTTTTGGGGATTTCTATTGTCATTTTGAATCCAACAATACCCTAATCGTGTGGGATCTTTGGAAATAATTCTAGATAAAAGTAAAAGATCTATTTCTTTCGATAATTTTAGATAATCAGTTCTCGGACATGCCTGGGCTACAGTAATCCATTTATGCAAGGCATAGATATATTCCCTTTTTCTTTTATTTTACTCTTTCAAAACAATGTGTATCTAAATTTGGCAGCAGTCTAATTCCGAATGAAACAATTTCCACATAAGTAAAACATAGAAAGGGAATAGTTTTCACTTGATTTGAAGCTCCTAAAATCTCTTGGCTTATTCTTCACGAAAACGATGCCAACATCTGAGTCTTTGGGATTTCATAGGCTAATTTCTTGTAATTAGTGCTTTCAATTACTCCTAAAATCTTTGACCTATAAAAGAAGTCTCAAACAAACTGCTTTTCAAAATTGAAATACTCTCAAGTCACTTCAAGTTCTTCCTTCATTTTCTACATGGAAAGTCAATGAAAATCATTAGAGAAAGGTCTGGTTAGTCAATCAGAAAGAACCATCACATGACCAACATCTTTTGGCAGCAAGAATTGTTGGGGATGATCAATTGAAAAATTTGAAAAATGGATGATCAACGAATTAATAATTTTTCATGCCTTTTGTTGGGCAGTGATTACAAAAATAGTCCAAACCTTAAAGAAGACAAGTGTGAACAATGCTAGACTGATATAGCATAAACTTATCCTTTAAACAGAACCTCCCACAAGGAACATTTGGAGTGGGGATTTGAAAAAAAAAAGAAGTTTTTTTTAGACATAATCAGAAGTAAATGTTTAAATTTTCAGCCATCTAGCTCCATATTATTTAAAAGGGAAAAAAGCCCACTAAAATATGGCATATAGTGCTTGACAGTACAGGAATTACTCAAAAAATGGTTAGAACAGATAATCCTGCATTTTACAAAACGGAGTGGGGCTCTTTGAGAAGCTAACATTTTGTCTTCATTCCCAGAAATGAGCAGCTCTTCCCAATATTCCCCACTGAAATGAAGGAGCATCTTATATGCCCATGTATGCTATATGCTATATCCTATAAAATATCTTAATCTGTAAAACCAAGAACAACTAGTAGTACCTCTAATGTGCCTTATCTGACAAACTTAGGATTAATTTATATTTTTAAAAGCTTCCTTGAATTTTAAGATTTAAAAGTCCAAGAAAATCTTACTGAAAGGATATATTCCTGGGGATTTAAAAAAATCTTGACTTGAGCACTTTTGTTTAACCTGTGAAGAATTTAAATCAATGTAGAATGTTAATGACATTGACAGATTTAGTCATGTGTGCAGTTTCCTTTATTTTTCTTATTTCAAGATATGATTTGGTATTGATTATACAAACCAAAATTATGGAATTTAAACCAAGAAAACAAACAAGATAAAAAGATCAGTGTAAGGTCTTTGCTTCTGGCTCTTTTTTTCTGCTCTGAAAGCAGAATTTATGAAGAGTAAAAAGCACAGAAAATGCAGATTGTTAAATTGCAAAGAATTACAAAGATGTGGGGCTGGCTCTGTGGCAGCAACTTAGTCTAGAAACAATTAGCTCGATAGTTCAAATTCAAGAGACTTGTTATTATAACTCAAGAGAAGGAAATATTTTGTCATGAAAGTAATAGTAATAGGATTAACTCAACTAAAGATAGCAAAAGGCAATCATTATTATGATATATGAACACATATATACATATATATATATATGTACATTAAGAAATGGATATATATGATCCGACAGAATGATCATAAATTGCGTTTTATAGAAACTCTTATTTGAAATGATCACCTGTCATAACATGGTTAATGTATCACTTGAACTAGACAACATAAATAGAATAAACAATTAAAGAAAATGGGGCTACTGCAGGAATTGAACCAGTGACAAACAGGGTAGCAGCCTTAATATAGCGTTACTCTTACCATTGAGCTAAACAGCCATTGGTAATGCAAAGGCCTAAATAACAGTTTCCACCCAAAATTTCTCACCTCATATATTCTGGGTCTACATCTGCTGTATTCGTTTCTTTCAACACGATAGTTATGTATTAAGAAATGGATATACGTGATCTGACAGAATGATTATAAATTGTGTTATACCATATAGGATTTTTTATTTGAAATGATCTATTTATGTTTTCTAGGCCACGTGATACATTAACCAAGTAACAACAGGAGATCATTTCAAATAAGAGTTCCTGTATAATACAACACAATTTGTAATCATATATATATATGTACATGGTGAAAAAAAGGATTAGATTTATCCAACATAGTGAATTTAATAGACACTATGAAAACAAGGGCTTAAATAGACAGATTTTCATAACAAGCAAATCAGAGTAAAATTTGGGTTTGGAGAAGAGAGTCGTTGCCAGCTCTCTCTCATGTCAGCCGTCCCCCCTTAGTAACTGTCAACCGCTGCTACCATTCAGTAGACTACCGTTCGTGATATGAGAGACCAGTCGTCATTTTGACTTAGATAATAATCTGCCTCCTCTCTTTTCAACTGCGAATAGGCATTTCCCGTCTCCAGAGATATTGATAATCAATATTCTATATAAAACATATAAACGAAATTCCGTTTTGTTGCCTTCTTTTACTAACCAAGAACCACGGCTGAGTTTAGTATAGTTTGTGGGGACACCCCCAACAGGAAACCCCCACATATATATATATATATATTAGAAATAATAGACAAACTCTGTGTATTTAAATACAACGATCAAACTTTTTCGATAACGGCTGATGATGATCAAAAGATCTTGAACCACCAACTTTGGAACATTTTTTAAAATCTTTTATGACATCAATAAGAGGTTTGTATGCAATCTAAAAAAAATTAACAAACAAATCAAATAGAGTTTGTTATTCTTAACAACGTATGTTTAAATGAACATTTGCACCCTCGCTATAGGCTTCATGTATATATATATTTTTTTGGTAGTTGTGTTATTCATAAGGGAGAATTGCTTGGCATCAGAGGTAGAGCATATATATATATATATATATATGAGTTATTCATGACATAATATCTGAATGGATTATGGTGGACAGACTTGCATAAGATTGAAATTTAATCTTTTTTCATAGCAATATGATTGATGTCTTTACCAAATGAGCAACAATTTTTTCTTTATTTCCAAATGTCTGTATTCACCTCTGCCAACAAAGTTGCTCATCTTTGTCTGTTTGTCCACACGATATCTCCAAAAGTTCTAAATGAATTTCAAAGACATTTTGAGGAAGGGTGGGCTATAGGTTAAAGAACTATAAATTTAATTGGTGGTGGGAGATCCAGGTATTATTTTCATGACAGAGGGGAAAAAGATAAGGAAAAAGGAGATAGAAAAATGGGAGATAAATGCAATACATTCATACCTTACATAAGTGAATCACCATAGCCAACAGGTGTATCAGAATTAATTATCTAAAGAATTAACTAAAATAATAGATCTTTTATAAAAAATCATCTTTAAAAAAATATTAACACAAGTCTTGGGCATTTTTGGTCCGAAATGACCATAGAGACCCAAAAGAAAAAGAAAAAAAACTTAACGGTTTTATATGTTGCCTAGTTGGGTAATCATGCATATTTTCAAGGTTGTAGCTGCAAAATTGTGACTAGGAGTGCCCAGAGATACACACATACATACATACAAGCATAAAGAGAAGAATATGTAGCCTACTTGGCTGGTTGGGCAGATGGGTCATTTATGGAACTATGGTGATTCAAAAGAAAGCAATTTAATTTTCACTCAAGATAGAGGGAAATCCAAGTCGAACATCATTTTCCAGATCAGCTTGGAGCAAATCATGTTCTGCCATGGCTGGCGACTCTAATCACCTAACAATAGTGTTTGAATTTAGTGGTTGTTAGGTTATCAATTTTACATTTATTTCTTTTGTACTCGAATAGACACACAAGTTACAGGCTGTCAAAGTTACTAAGTGCACAAAATCTTGGCATCCTTGAAGAAGAATGCAGAATACCGAAGTTCAACTAGCCTAATTCAAAAAGATTACATGATTGTACTGTGATATCTGTCACATCAGAGCGCATTTTTTTTAAAAATGTCAATAATATAGTATTTTTCCAAATTGATTCAATCATTGAAGATGGAAGGGAGTGACCAACATTTTTTGGTATAGGCTTTCTTATTTTAAAAAAGGTAAAAATGCGGCTTAAATGCAATTGCAGTTGAGAGCAATCAAATCAAGGATTTCATCATCATCAGTCTTTTAACATCCGTCGTTCGGCTTAGCCCTTCCCCAAGATTTGCCAGACCTCTCTAATTAGGTTTTATAACATGGAAGATGGCAAACATACTCAAACTATACAAATCAAGCATTGAAAATAATTTGCGTCTGCTTAGTTAAGTTAGTTGATTTGATGTATGGCTTCAACACTATGAGAATGTACCATTGTTTAAACGAATTCTAATGAGCAGTAAAAAGTGAATACTTCAGAACATAATGAATGCAAGAGATCACATGGTAAGCAAAATCAACCACCGCTATGCTATACCAAAGGCTGGTCTTCATCCAAGAAGTAGATGCTGTGTATATGGTCTATTATGAGCTAGGTATGAGGAAGCAAATGATTGATTTGAACAAGTACTGCTCCTGATTAAATCAATTGCAGGCAGCAATTGATGACAAGCGTCTGAAATTAATTAAGAGAAGGGGCATAATATTCTATCAGGGAGTTTCTTTGACAAGGTAAAATTGTTATGGCTTGACTGTGAAGTTTCAATAAATTAATGTTCAAAATAAAAAAATCTGTCTTTTATTCTTACTTGATAGATCAAAACTTCTTACTTTACCAAATGACTCATGATGAACAGTTAATTTGGTGAGTTGATAATTGAAGGTATCCTCTTTAAAATCATATATAAGACATTTTTAGATATGTCAACAAGTAGGAGTCTTTGATAAGCTAGTCTTGGACACCATCACTACTGTAGTGAGTTAGATCCTCATTGATTGCTCAACACTTGAGTCTTGTGCCAGACTGAGATCAGCCTCTCACTGACACCTAAACCTAAATTCATTTAAAGTCATTCAAAACAAGCTTGAAAGTCAGACCATAGATGTGCTTGTTCTTTTCTTGTGTAAGGATCTAGCAAGTACAGTTGCCAACATTATTTCATAGTTTACATCAAAATTGAGTCAAAAAAGATCTTGAAACATCTAGATTTTCCAGATATATCTCTAAAACCTATGACAAATATTACATATCATTAGTCAAATGTGACTTTATTCTTCAACATTCATTTCAACAAGATAAGAAATGAAGTGTGACTATAACAACCAAGGTGGGGATTAATCTGAGTAAATCAGTGTATAATGATGATTCATCATCGCAGAAATTCAAACAAAACTTTATTCCAGCTGATACATTAGGGCAGTGGTTGCCATCCAGGCCACTAGTGAGTGATTCAAGTGTTCAAGTATGTGATAGACCTGTGGCAGGGTCGCAATTATTCTTTTTTTCTGTTATGACAAACAGTTCATTATTACAAAGATTATCAACCAAAACAGTAGCTTTTATTTTCATTATTATTTTATCATATAATAAATATGTTGTATATTTACTTTGGAGCATTTGGTACGAGCTTTTGGAGCGTTGCCCAGCTACCTGGGAATTAAATCTACGTGATGAATCCAGCCACTTTTAGCCATTTGAAATTGCCGTTAAGTGGATAATTCAGTTTAAGATATCAGTGGGCAGTGCAGAAATTTTACCCTCACGAAAGTCGCAAGCTGGGTGTTAGACATAAGATGGTTGGCAACCACTGCATTAGAGTCTATCACTTGATGTCACGGGACTCTGAATATGTTACCCAGTTCAAAACTACAATATTCAAAGTTTCATTTTTCATTTTTTTATAATTCAATGCATTTGTTATAATTCTTCTTCTTCTTCATCTTCATCATCATCATCATCATCAATTAATCAAAAACGTACTAATCAAGGTTTTCCAATATTTTTCTATACATCTCTTTATGTTAGTCGCTTAAAAGATCTTTGGTGTGTCAGTCTGTCATACTAACCTAATCATACTGAACTGGAAATTATCATTATTATCGTTATGACAATAAGATAACGTTCTGTGCCGGTGTCTCCTCCTTGAACAATATATTAGGAGAACGCATAGATCAATATAATGTTGAGAGACCAACAACCTGGTCTTTGTAAAATGTCTATTTGTCCCATTCAATCTGATGTCTCTTCTTTCTTGTACCCCAAACCAAAATTAGTCTGACTTTGATGCCAAAATACAACGGAAACGATTCTGAATTGAATTAAAAGAGTGAATGGAAGAAGGAACGTGGCTAGGAAATCAGTCATCAAAATACCACAGGGATAACGTATATTCACCGGTAGACCTTTTCAGTCGTGTTCTTGCTCACGATGTGAATAAACAGCAGGAGGAACAAGGATGAAAGAAAGAAAAGGAAGGCTACAGGCATTTTCCGTTATAATGTGGGTCGGGCATTGGGATCTGAGAAAACCAAGCGGATTCCTACCATGATTTTGGAGCTAAATTTAGCTATTTTAGAGCTAGATGAATATTCTAGAGTTCACCATCCACCTGTTCTTATGTGAACCGTGCTATAATAACTCAGAGGAGGCCCATACCAGGAGGAGAGACAGGGTAGGAGAGGGGATGAGGTTGGAAGAAAAAGAAAGAAAAAGCAATGAAATAGAGAGAGTAGTGGAAGAAGTTGTGAAAGAGAGAAGGCGAAGAAAAAGTGTAGTGAGAGACACATGTCAATACAAAATCAATATTCAGCTATTTGCAATATTTTCCTGCCGTTGTTGAAATCGAGAAACATAAAGAAGCCATATCCAAAGGGAAAGGAGAAAAATCTGATATGACAGAAAGGACACACATTATCCTTTCTGGGATGAAATTCCAAAAGTAGACAGAAAATTGCTGAAGAGTGCGAAAATTGAAAAAATTGGCATACATTGGCTTGTCAGCGAGTTGTGTTAGTTAGGCCAGTATGGATTTCAGCCAGTCCAGAACAGGTCTGGCTAGTCACTCAATAGAAACCATCATGATATCATTGCTTTTTGGCAGCATGCTGCGTTGGGTGTGATCAATCAAAAAATTGGAAAAAGGGAGATCAATGACTCAGTTAATCCACAGAACTTTGTTAGGCTGTGGTCACTAAAAAAGGCAGAATTTTCTAAGATTGTGAATGCTGCCAGACAATTTAGCAGAGACTTACATTGTAAATTGAAATTTTCTTGCTTTTTGTTCAGTAATGATCACCAAAATAGTCCAGATCTTAAAAAAAAACAAGTGTGAACACAAGCTAAGAGACCAATATAGCATAAACTTACCTTGAACCTCCCACTAAAAACCTATCTTGCGGAAGAATTTAAAAAAAAAAAGATAAATATTTTCTTCTAGACATAATAAGGAGTAGATGTTTGAATTTTCAACCCTCAAGCTCCATTGGCATGGCCTGTGCATGTGATAGATAACCAGCCAAACCCATTTGAAAACTAAAGAAACCTATGGAGACAGTTTTGAGTGAGAGTTTCAAATAATACTAAGGTTGTCTATGGAAATAGTAGCCTTTTGTTGCGATTGCCTGAGTCGGCAAGGTAGTTATTGGAGTGTGGTTAGTCCAAGTTCTCATTCATCCACTCTCTCCTCTATCATGATATTGCAATGACAAGACATTTTCTCAAGAAACCTGGCAATTTAGCAGAGAGCATAAAGAAATGGATTCATGCCTTTCTCAAAGGCATTAGTGCAAAATGAACATAAACAGCTTCAGCTGAAAATTGAACTGTTTACCAATTCCATTTTTTATACTTGTAACTGTTATACCACCAAATATGCTAAACGACTGATGATCCCTACAAGGAAATGTTATCTATAGTACTGTAAGATCAAATTCTATGTAAAAACATTAAAAATTGAAACCCTTTGGACATTTACATATATATATATATATATATATATATATAGTAATGTAAACTTATCATGTTTAACTGCTGAGAAGGAATTTGATAGTCAAATTTTATATAGTCTCAAAGTATCCATGGCTACATCTAAGTGGTTACCTCATTGGTCACAGGTTTGATTCCTGCAGCAGCCCTATTTTCCATTCATGCTGTCTAGACCAAATGATACATTCACCATGCAATTATAGGAGACCATTTCAAATAGAGCTTCGAAGCAACAGAAGCATTTATTATCATTTCTGTCATATATACATTTCTTAATATTTATATATATATATATATATATACATACATACATGCATATATATATGCTGAAATAATGGATTCCCTACACAAGCATGTTTATGTTTCTGCCCTTTGGGCTTCTTCAGGCAAATGAATTGATTTATTTGAATCCCAATTTATAACATTATTTGGAGGTGCATATTTTATTTGTTTATTTTTTCTCCTCTGGATGGAATGATCGATTTGTACTTTGATAAATATACATATATCTATATATATATATATATATATATATATATATATATAAATATGCAATCATGTATATATATATATATATATATATATATATATATATATATATATATATATATACATATATATAACTACAGCAACCAGTAATGAAAAACAAACCCAAACCAAAGTCATCAATATTCACCACGAAAGACCTTAGCAGAATGACATTTTGACCTGTCCCTACAAGACATCCAGTATCTTGTTCCCTACCACACCAAGCATAAAGAACTAATCAGTTGACCATCTAGACCAATGCCAACCAATTTCTTGTATTGAAGAAAGCCAATTATTCGGACGGAAAAAATTCTGTCTGTATTTCTAGCCAATTTATGGAGTTGACATTTGCCAAATATATTTGTGGGTATGTAAGGCTGCATGGTGTCGAATTTGAAATATTTTGGATCGGTGGTTCTTGAGAAATCTAATAAAAATAAATTGAAAATTAATGATAAATAGATCTTTTGTCTAGTCTCTATAGATTATCTCCCTAGTCTTTCCCTTTTTAGAATTATCAAAATTTGGATATAGAACATGTAAATAGGCAACACTGAAGAGGAGTATTCAAAAACCTCCAAAGCCGTAATTTCAGATGGAAAATTATCTTAGATGACAACTATGGTTTCAGATCAAAAATTATCTTACATGACAACTATAGTAACACCTTTAGAATGGGCACTGCCCTAATTAGGGAGAAAGAGACTTACAAAACTGCAACTACAGCAAGTATAAAAGAGTGATAATCTCAGAGAGAGAAAAAAAGTGA
This sequence comes from Thysanoteuthis rhombus, assembly GCA_963457665.1. Lineage (NCBI taxonomy): Eukaryota > Metazoa > Mollusca > Cephalopoda > Oegopsida > Thysanoteuthidae > Thysanoteuthis > Thysanoteuthis major. The sequence goes on from OY735216.1 coordinate 5,138,196, forward strand.
AATAAAAGTGAAAAGTATCAAAAGGAGGGTGCTGAGAGAGAGAGAGAAACCAATGTTCTATAGGTGCAGAAGAAGAGTTGGTGACCTTTTATTTCATATTGCAAGTATGTGACATTTGAATTTCTTAGATGAAACAATCTCAATTACTAATAATTTTTGTTTAGTTTATCTTTCATCTTAATTCTGTTGCTTTTCATCATGATACCCTATTCATCATTGTACGATCATTTAGAAAGCAGCATCAGATGGAAATAAAAAACAGCAGTAGGTGAAATTTGAATTTGCACCCCTTAACCACTGAAAGGTGGGCTCCCAAGAATAAAGGATGTAAGTTCAAATCTTGCTGGTGGCTTATTCTTTATTCCCATCCCTTGCACCTCAAATAATGGGCATTGATTGATGATAAATAGAAATCAAACCAAGAGAAGAATCTTATATGGTGGTGCAAAGCTGTATTTGATCCTTTCCCCCAGTACATTCTATATAAACACCCTTATCCTTTAGCCTCCCTGCACTTATATGCTTGCACTCTCTCAGCACACCATACTATATTTGCTCACCAGTGAACGAATGAGTCATCTTATAGACATATTGTGTTGACTTCATAGTTTAAATCTTGGACCTCCTTCCACCCTCTCAGGGCCCCCTTTGTCTCTGAGCCCTGGTACAATGTACCAGTTGACCCCCTTCAGTGAGGCCTATACAGAAACAGTGTTACCTTTATTTCTACATATAAAGATATGCACGAGTAAGGAATTGTGACAGAATGCAGAATAGGAAACTAAAAGTTAAGGTCATGAAATTAAAGTTGAAAGTTCCCTTGTATAAAAATGAAACAGAATTGTAAGTGTAAGATTTCAATGAAGAAAGAACTTATTATCAAGAACAGACACAATATTTGATCAACAAGTTGAAGGCCAAACATTTTGTATTGCACTGTTACAATGATTAACTCATAAATTCATGAAAAGCTTGTAATTGATGGTAGAACTCTTTAATGGATAGCATAAAGAATAGTGGAACACTTCTGTGAATTGGATGAAAGAACAAAAAAATTCACCAAATGGTCAAAGGGAGATTATTTCGATAATGAGTTACTTCCCTTGTAATTTTTTTTTCTCCAGATGAATTTAAGAGTTAACTTTCACAATGACGTATTCCACTCTCTTTAATCCTAACCCTTTTCAGTCAAGGTTTAATCATCTTCTAGCTCTAATGTGGATTATTTAAAAATAGAATTGACCAACAGAAGCTTACAATGTCCTTGTAAGCTATTCTAATCTTAGAAATACCAGTTAACCCAGCTGATTAAAATAGTAACAGGTCTGATTACTTATTCAATAGAGACTGTCACATGACCAATGTCTTTTGCAGCATGCTGTGTTTGGGGTGATCAATTCAAAAATTGGTAAAAATGGTGATCAATGTATGAGTTATTTCTCTCATCTTTTGTTGGGCAGGATCACTAAAAAAGTCTGAATTCTCAAAAGAAAACACAAAGTAAGTGACCAATTTAGTATGAACTTACATTGTGAATTGAATCCCCTCCCACACTAAAAATTTATGAGGGGCATTTTTGAAAAAAGGAAAAAAAAATGCTTTTTCTAGACATAATGAGGAAAAAATGTGCAAATTTTCCATCCTCTAGATACTCTGCTGTAGCTCATACATGTGATAGATAAATAGATAGAAAGATATATAGATAGCCAGCCAGGCAAACCAACTCAAGAACTGCAGAAATGTATGCTGACAGTTTCGGTTGATGGTTTCCAATGAAAGCAATCAAGTCAGAAAAAGAAAGTGAATCCTCCGAAGACTGATATTTTCTGCCCGCCCATAATTCATTTAATGCGTTCTTCACATCTTTTTATAAATTTTGAAGAATTAATAATTCAAAAAAACTGATAACAATAGTCATAACACAAAAAGATGAAAAATAAAGAGTTCTTACACACATATAATCATTTTTAGTAGATGTAATATAAGATAAAAATCTAATACTAAAAATGATAAAGAGATGAATTATAAATACAAAGGAAGCCCCCTTATTGCGATCCCTTTGGAACAAGGTTCTTTTTAATAACAAAAACCAGCTGATAACATTGAGCAAAGGATATAAAAATTGGAACAATTTACATTCATTATGAACTTAAATTCAGTGCTATCTTATTAAATTCATTCCAATTAAAAATTTTACAATATGATAACTGAAATTCATCTATTGATTTCAATTGATTTGAACAAAGTGTTTCAGACAGACTCATTTGATAACAATAACCGTTTGATAACATTATTCATGTCAGAAACAGCTTCCTCTGTAATAAGATAGAATATGAGATTTGTAATGTAAAATGATAATGAAAAAAAAGAACTTCATACACAATCATTCTAATACATGTACAATATGATGTAATATAAAATAATACTAAAAAGTAAAAAAAGAGATATGTAATGGATAGAAAGATAGGAATGAAAGAAGAAAAACAAAGAATTCCTATAACAAAAATTTACACCTCAAGAAACTACTCCTTATTTGATATTTGCTTCCATAACTATTTTGTTAATTCACAATTCTTTCTGGATAGATTTTGTTAAAATATCACTTTATCTTTCCGTGATTGATTCTTGCTCTTATTTCAGAGGAAAAAAATGGTTTTCTTATTTTTGCGTTAGTGTTTGCAATCTTCTACACTAAGTGGCCTACAAAACTAGTAGCAGGAAAAGTAGCTCGTCATTGAATAATGGATTGTACTAATGGAAGTCAGGAAGGTTCAGGTTTAGGAAGCAAACTTACAGCTATCCTGGATTGCATTGAATTTGGCGTTCTCTAAGTTTCTTTTGGGTGCCCCACTCATCTTGTCTTTAAGAATGACATTTCTATTATTATTAATGAGCTGAAAATGTAAAAATAGGCAGGACTTTCAGCTTGATGTTGACTTTGTACGGTAAGACAAATAGAAAAAGATGTGGTTCCATTACTAACCATGGGAAATTTGGTGGCCATATTTCTAGCTGTCCTTGAGTTATGCAATCATGGACAGACATTAGGTGAATTATAGTTAGTTTTACTAGTATTTCTTTCATCTTATTTTGCTGCTTTTTATATATTATTGCAATTCTCAGATTGTTATTATGGGTTTGTCTGATAATAAAAAATGGCATATTTTCAAAAAAAATTCAAAAAGGTTCTTTTCAGTGCTGTTATTATAAATTCTATTCTAATGATTTTATTTCAATATTTAAAAAACTGTTATTTTCAGTCGTAATACATTATATGTACATGAAATACAATAAAGGTGACCTACCAACTGAAGCCTACGAAAGATAATCTATTTGTACAATATGGCAAGTGTATGTCTGTATCTTTTTTCTGGGATATAAATTTGATATTTTCATTCAAGCATTAGAAGGCTATTTTGTTATTTGTAAGAGAAAGATGAGTGTACAAAATAATATCTGAATCCAACAACAAATTCTCAACTGAATTACCTCCATGCTTCTTTGTATTGTAAGCAGTTATGTAAATACAATTGTAACATTACTGAAAAATTGCCATCATTTTTCGACAGCAATTGTTAAGTAGGGTTGGATGAAACAGCTTCCACATAATTGATCTTTTTTAATCTTATCTTTATTTTATTCAAGGCTTTTTTAATTTTCTTCAATAAAATATTTTCTGTCCACAATTCTCTGTGGGGGCCATAAGGCCACTTCCGGACCCCTAACACATTCGAAGGGGAACATAAAGTAAAATATTGATAAATGGATATCTGTCTACCAGTTTGTGTTGTATCTCTGTCTGAGAAGAGCCCGGGAACCTGAGAAGGGCCCTTAAGGCAGATGCAGTCAAAAAAAGGTTGAGAATAGCTGGTTGACACCAATTCTGGGATTTTTCTATATTTCTTATGATGTAAAACTTACCATTCTGGTTGCACTGTGCAACACGATTTTTGTTCCTGGGTAGTGAGTGTCATTTCCTGGTTGCTTATGAGTAAAAATATAGAAAATGGCTATAATTCCCTTTGAACTTTGCTTTTCTTGCCAGGACAGTGGTATTCATAAGTGGTTGTTTTTCTTACTTTATGCGATTAAAGATGTGGAAATTTATCTCCGTTGTCCAATTGAAAATGAGTAGATTTCAAATGACTGTCCTGGTCACCAAAGCAAAGTTTGAAAGTTTTACATTTTCTATACTTTTTATACTTAATCAATTAGAAAATACCATTTATTGTTCAGGAACCAAAAACAGCTGCACAGTTTTATTGGCCATGTTTCTCTGCAAATAAGACCATGAAAGAAAGATATAATAGAGAGACTCACCTTTGCCTGCCCCTGCGGATTTACTGCTTTCTCCTGACCACAATGAGCCTGTGGTTTCAGATGCCATACCCCCTATTCCACTGTCTGGGTAGCTATCACGAGCACATTTGTTGCGTAAATGAAGTTCGTATTCCACTAGCATCTTGGCCTGCTTGGATTTTGGCAGGTCTGTGTTCTTGAGCATGGATACATAGGAGTCGTCCCTGCAAGGGTACACAACAGAGTATGGTTGGTGCGGCACAGTTGGTTTGTTAGTGCGGTCCCGATCATAACTGTTGAGACTCTTCGTTCTAGATACTGAAGGGTAGCGTCGGTGGTGCGTTTGTCCTCCACTATCAAAGTACGGGTCCTCATGAAAGCCCTGATCGTTGTCGTCTTTCTCGATCGGTGACACCGGCAAAGATCGCAGCATCCGTCGCAGAGAATCGCTGTCAAAGTCGATGCTGTCGAAAGGGATGTTTGGAGTTTGAGGCGTCAGGGGTTCTGGCGGGGACGGCCACTCCGATTCAGGGGATTCGGAAGTGGAGGGACGTGTACGCCCATGTCCTTTGCCGCCGGCAGTCGGGGGTGCTGAAGATGGACCCCCACCTCCGCCGCTCGGGGTGGGGGATGCCCCCGTCCCTGAACTGGCTGCTGCAGCAGCCTTGGAGATAGCTGTCCTAGCAAGTGGTACCGGCTGGGTCTTGAAATTCTCACCAATAAAAGCCGTTTCCATAGTGACAGTTTCCACGATCTTGCTGTCTTTGGGAGAGCAAGACAACTCACATGTGTATGTGGTGCAGACATCAGGAGTCTCTGGTTCTGACTGGGTTCCATCTCGTTTTGGAGATTCGGATAAGCTAACCACATTTGGTCGTTCCTTGCTTTCGTCACTTGTAGTGCTGTCAGCGGGCTTGGACAAGGAAGCTGGCGAGGCGGAGCGTCGAACAGTATGCGCCGGACTATCAGGGTCAACTGTGGACCGTCGGAGGGGAGAGGATGACACATTATCGTAGACAGACACATCAGATGCAGGTTTTGAGAGTGCTGGCCGATGAAACATACGTGTATCATGCACCTCTTGATGCCTTATCCTCGGCATGGTCGCGGCCTCATCAAGAACACCTACGTCGGAAGAGGAAGGGGCGCAGCACTGCGAATCGCGTGTGTCGACAGTGTCCGTATCAGAAGCATAGCCCTGTGCATTAGCATCGGAGGCCAGGTTGAGAGAGGAAGAGATCACCCGACGGGACTGGGTGACAGGTGAATTTGGGGAGGAGGCAGATGAGAACTTGGTTTGGGGTCTTTGCTGAAAAATACAAAAATAAAATAACGGGTAATCTTATTGAAAATCGATAATGTACAATAAAAATCAATACGTTATTACAATTCAATTATTACAGTACATATACATACAAACATGTCACTGTGTCCAATATGCTGGTACTATGACTAGAGGGCTGTCTACAGAAACCCAAAATGGACAGTTATGGGGTTAGGATGAATTGCGGTGAGTGGTAATCCTTCAAGGACAAATAAACTATTAATGTTGGTCAGTTCTAAAAACTTTCAATTTTTAAAATAAGCCTCATAGTATTTTCGCATCATTCTGATGTAGTGGATGAAGCAATGAACAAGCTAAAATCCTCCCTGGGCTAAATGTATCTCTCAGTTAAATTAATTCAAAATCCGTAGGCATAACCTGAAGATCTTATTTAGCCCGGGGCACATGCGTTCTCTTGTAAATAAAGTCTTTGAACTCTATTACGCAGATGTTTGAGCATGTATATGAGGGTGCATCAATATGTCTGTAGGCTGACATATAGTTATTAGCTGAATTTTTATCTGAATTTTTCACTGTATAATGTTGTGAATTATACATTCAACATCAACATTGAATCAAGTCTACCAAGTTAGAAAAAAAAATATTTGTCGAGTGGAATAAATACTTTTTTCATCATTGGGCTGCAGACTTATTGATGTACCAACGTAGGAGTGCATGTGTGTGAGAGTCTGTGCACGTGGAGCGAGGCAAAGTGAGAAAACTCATGAAATGAGATTTGGGATTGAAGACATTGAACATGTATAAAATTACAGAACAAGGTTGCCAGATTTGGCCAGAAAGAGAGATAATCCAATCTTTATCTCAGAGACTCACCCAAAACAGGCATCGGAAAAGTGTTGAATTTGGAAACTGAGTGAGTCTACAGGCAAAGATCCAATACCAGCCTGTGAGATAAAGATTGAATTATCTCCCCTTTTGGATAGATTTGGCAAACCTGTCACAAGAGCATTCTCAAAATTCCTGTACACAACAGCAGTTTTTATTGAAGCAACAGTAATCTCTCAAATTTGCCAACATTCTCAGCTTACTGCTCTTATATTTAACCCTTTCAATGGCTTAGAGTGGAGATGAAAGTTTCGGTGGATGTAAAAATACCCTTAATACTCATCTCTCAGAAAGTATGCACATATCCCGTGACCATGTAAAGAGTTTTCTATCCCCAGTACCAGGTCATTGTGGTAACCATCATGGGTTTGTTTCAGACTAAATAGCCTGACAGAGCCAATCTCTCTTCAAGCTACCTCAATCCTACTCATTATGCTGAGTAGAGTAGCATTGGGATCTATTTTCGAAGTCTATGGTAATGGATTGAACAAATGAAGCAAGCATTCAACCACTTTGCCACAGTGATCAGTATTCTAAAAACATCCTATATCACTAAAAAAACCTTCAAATTTCAATTAGTGTTAATAGAATGGTATATGAAGAGTTTGTTATTAAAATAGCATTTATCTAGCCCAGTTGGTCGAGCAAAATCATTCATCCACTAAATATATGGAGCCACAGGTGTTGGAAGAAATCAATATGATACTCCTTTTAAAGCATCAGCTAAAATAATTTTTCTTTAAATTTTTAATCACAGGTTCATATTTGCATTGTAACATATTGTAAATTGACTTCTTTTTGAAATTCTTGAGGCTATCAATAATATTTAGTTGTAGTCGTAGAAAACAAATGTGAAAAAACGATAAGGTCAACAAAACAGAAAAAGATAAAAATTAGTAAAACAATATTTGTATAATACAATATTGCGGAATACCTTTTTTTAAATTGTCGATGCTATCAATTGTATTTACGTAGTTGAGAGAGAACAAATACGAAGAATTAAATGATAACAACAAAAATCTTCAACGAAACAAAAAAGAATGGTAAAACAATGAATATTTATTTCAGGATCCTCTTTTTTCAGAATTTGGTTGTCAGAATTCACTGGAAATGGAAATTGACTGAATTGTAAATATTACATTAGTTTCCTAAGATAGATATATTTTTTTAAATTGCATTGTAAAGCAAAATTAATTATCAACAGGTTAGGTTAGTAAACCAATGCAACCAACATGTTGAGGGTGATCAATCAAAAAATTGGGAAAAGGGATGATTAACAAATAAATTACTTATTTCGCTTTTTGCTGGATCTCTAAAAAGTCTGAATTTTCCAAAAAAATGAGCAGATACAAACAAGGGACCAATTTAGCATGAACTTCAATTGCAAATTGAACTCCAATAAAAACGTATTTTGTGGGGGAATTTTCAAAATAGCATATGGAAGTTTTTACTAGATATAGGTAAGTGGTAAATTTTGAAATTTTCAGCACTGTAGCTCATTTGGTGCAACCTATACATGATATATATACATATATACATAGCCAGTCAGACCAAGTTGAAAATCAAAGAAACATATTTTGATAGTTTTGGTTGAAACAATCTACTACATAGAAAAATCTCAAGTTAATGATGTGTCTATCATCTATGTTAATAGTAGCAGGAAGAAGAAGAGCAAGTAGTCTTTCTTTGAGTTCATTGATTCTCATACTTGTAAAATACAATGATATGGAAATATTCTGCAAGAATTATTTTTGATGAAGATGGCCATTTTTGGGAGGGGGGCACGTTTAGCTTTTACGTGAACCTTGAATATTCTATTGTCACATTGTTAGCAGTTGGTAAAAAAAATGAATTGGAATAAATGTTACACCTTTTAATGATGACATGCCTTTTAATGGCTTCCTATTTCTGTTGTTTAACATAGCTGGAACAGACTGCCAGATCAAACAACCGGCTGACCAAGAAGCATTTTATAGAGATATATGGACAGATTCACAAAAAGATAATCTCAGATGCTGACTATGAAGAAAACATGAAAAATCTTGGCAAATATTCCATCTTTCAAGAATGACCAGAAGAAAAAGCAGAAGAAAATAATGAAGCAACTGAGGCCCCAAAACCCTAAGGGGCCCCAAGGTCCTACATAAGAGACTTTTAGTACTCTTTGGTAGGTAATTGCTGATCCATCACCACCTGCTTATCAATTTGGGGGAAAATTTCCACATACCCCCTTGCTCTTATTAGGAACCCAATAAACATTATTTTATTTTTAATCTCCTCTCTCCTCCCTAATAGTTGGTGTGGTGTGTGTGTCTGTGGGGGGAGGGGGGCAGACAACTGCAGATTTTCCCTTAATAAGAGACAACTATCTGAAACACTAGAAGGGGAGAAGGGAAGAATAAATCATATTTATGACCTCACTGATGTTTTCCACAGGAAAATATCTAAAATAGATTCCGGAGAATCCAGATGTTTTCAACAAACTCTTCAATATAAGGCCCCTGAAAAACCCCAAAAAGATTTTTTCCCAAAAAATTCCTAAAAAATCATTTTCAGAGGGTGTCCAGAACAGATAACAATTTTCCAGCCCGTAGACAAAACAATATGGCCATGAGCACTAGAACACACAAGCACACATTCATATAAAAAGGATAAAACCTTTCGTTAACATTGGTGGTTACGGTTGCTCAATGAATAAAATCTTAGCTTAACCTAAGAAAACAATAATTTTGGTTCAACGCTACCCACAACAAAAAATGAGACCAACACTGACCATAGCAAAAGATTTAGATGTCATGTGGTAAGTATAACCATGCAGCTACTAAGTTCATTTATCTCTGACTAACAGAGAGGGGATTGATGAGAATTGGGCATTAGTTCCTAAGTGTTGGCAATTTGCAGAAAATTTGCAAAAAACACAGCAAACAAGTTAGTTTAATGGCTTGTGCGCACAAAATCTAATATGAACGCCACTGAAAAGCGTCAATCTAAAAACCACAGTTGGTAGCCCCAGATTATTGCGTGATACCACTAATTATGTGTATTTGGTTATTAAAATCCATTTCCGCTATTTTGTGGTGGTCCAAGGAGAAGAGAGAGACAGAGAGGGGTCATATATGCAACTCATATAGAGAATCAAAATGAAACACATGCAGGGTTATGGTGGTAAGAGGATAGGTGGTAGGTGATGCCCTGCTCTTCTTACCCCTTCCCTACACCACCCTCTTCCAACAACCATGTCTCTGTATGTCGCCCGTTGATTCTCTATGCAAGTTTCCTCTCTCCTCCTTCTACCTCATCGCAGGGACTGCCATAAACAAGTTAGTATACAAGATAAGAGAGTCTGATACAGACATCAAATATCAATGGTATGGCACAAACATGATGGTATACAAGTTAAGAGAGTTTCGTAACACAAAGAGTAGAAAGAAAGAAAGACAATCGAGGTAGAAGGGTGAAATCATACAACCACGCCACCAGATATACAGGGAAATGGAGGACAAAAAAACATATGGCGATCTTGAAACAGAAAAGAGAAAGCAACCACAAAAACGAATAAAGTCCTAACATTATTTATTAACTTTCTCCTGTATTGAGTACAAAGGACCGACTTGAGAATGAAGCTCTGGACTTCAGCCTAAAGTCTCACTGACTTGTAACAAAGAAACAAAGATTTTAAAAAACCCAAACAACGCCAGGATGAAAAAATAAGAGTGAGGAGAGGCGATGAATTCAGCAACAGGCTGACCTTAATATCTGACCAATGAAGTGTCCGTCATACATAGAATGGTTGCGGCAGATTTTTTTTTTGCCACTTTATTTCCAATTAAAACACACAGACGCATTGTTATCGTCTTCATCTTTCTGCAGTGAGGAACATTGATTCCAATGTATCTGGAAACCATTCAGACAGACAGTTAATTCGTGTGATAAAGAAAAGAGAGAAAAAACTCCCCCTCTCTCTCATCATTACGCTTTCCTTTCCTCTGTCTCTCCTTTATTTTCCTTCCATCTTTCTCTGTTCTTCTTCTACCCTCTCTTCTATTTTCCCTCCCTCTATCTTTTTTTTCGATAAGAAACCGTCAACCAAAACTGTCATCAAAATTATGTTTCTTCTTTTTTTGGATTGGTCTGGCTCGCCGGCAGGCTATCAATTCATCACTCTTACAGGCCACAACAATGGCACTGGAGGGCTGAAATTTTTGTTTTTATGTCTACGCCAAATGTTGTTTTCTTTTAAATCCCCCACTTAACAAAAAAAAGTTTTAAAATGTTTTTTTTTGTCATTTTTTAAAAAAATATTAGTTTCTTTTTTACAAGGCAGTGGGGCTTTGGGTCAATGCCAAGACATTCACTCTCAATGAAAGTTTATGCTAAATTGGTCCCCAGTTTGTGCCCAGCAGCATTCATGTTTTTTTTTCTTTCAAATTCAGACTTTTTAGTGATCCAACAAAAATGGTGAGAAGTAACTTATTCATCGATTACTCCTATTTTCTGAATTGATCGCCCTCAAGATGGCATGCTGCCAAAAGACATTGGTCACATGACGTTTCCCATTGAGTGTCTAACCAGACCTGTTCTTCTCTACTTTTTTTCCTTTCTTTGTTCCCCTAGTTTTATTGTCTCCTCTTTTATTCAGTCTTTTTCCTCCTCTTTTCTCCTCCCTACTTTGTTTCACCCTCTTTATTTCCTTTCTTCCTCTTTCCTGACCATCTCTCTATTTCCTTTCCTTCTTCCTCTTTACCTTTATTTGATCTTCTTCTCTCTCGTCTTTTTCCCTATTTCCTTCCTGTCTTTCACAACCTTCTCTTATCTTATTTCCATTTCATCATTTCTTTCCATCACTATAGCCAACTATGAAAGACTTTCTATTCAGTGAGTACTGATGCCAATTTTCAAGTTTGCAGACCAAACGGTACGGCCAGGAGCATTGGAACACATAAACAAACACGCACACACATATACAAAAGGATAGAACCCCTCATCATCTTTGATGGCTATGGTTATTCATCAAGAAATATGTGAAGTCTTATATGAAAATATTTCATCTCAGATTTTTGTACAACTAGAAATATGTTCAACTTCTTGATGGAACTTTATTTTACAAGACTTCAAATTTTGATGCTACAGTCATTCAATATATTGACTGTGATGGCTAGTTCTTTTTGCTGCTTCTGTTCCAGCTGATCCATTCTTCAGCCTCCTTTAGGTATAAAATGGAAAATGCAGAATCTCTCTTTCTAGAGAGTTGCAAAACAAATGAAAGAAAAGAAAGGCTGTGGAATGGATCAGCAAATATGAATTAATAATCAGAAGAACAAGATCAATAGTTTGAGCAACTCTTGGAAAGTTCAAAGAAGCTTTTATTTTGGTATTCATAACATTAGTTTTTTCTTCTATCATTCTTCAACATATGTTCATTAAATAAAATATTTTCAAAAGTTTCTAACCCACAAGAAACTTCATCTGCAGAGGAAAGGAAACCTTTATCAAGAGTCTATAATGTATACGTAAAAGTTATATATATATATATGTATATATTTTATTGCTGGCCTATATAAAGGCGGTGCAGTTAGAAAGGCCATACAGGGGCTAAATTTACTCATCCAAGTGTACAAAGAACTCTTTTTGATAATTATGCTTATTATATGCAATTGATCGTCTGTGGTGTTGAAATCTATATCATATCATCTCAAATCCAAAACCTGTATCGACTCACTTCAAACCTTTCCAAAAATATATGAAATGAAAACAAAAAAAAAGAACTGATGAGTATCAACTGAATCTGCTGAATATGACAGATTTTGATATTCTCATTCCAAGAGACATTTTCAATGAGACAGAAATATACCAAAATTAGAAGGGGTGCGTGACAAGTAATCAAGGCAAGGGGAGTTAATAACTTATATCACAGAAAAGCAACGGCACCTTGGGATAAAATTTGCAAAGTAAATCATACACTATTAGGGCTTAGAAGAGAAATTATCTCAAGGTTTGTGTACATGGGTCAGATGAACAAGAATTGCCTTTTATACAATGGTCTGTACTCACAATGTGAAACCTAAAGCAATATTGAACCAGAAAAAAACAAAAAATAAAACATCATACGACATTTTTTTCATGTTTCAATATTCTATTTTTTTTTTTTCTTTTAAGCTTCCATACATTTTTTTTATCTCACTCAACTGGTCTCTCATAATCAAGTCTCTTTCGCAACTATGAATATGTAGTTTCACTATACCAGAATTTTTGGTCCCATATCAACATAATTGACCGTGTGCATGTGTATTTGCGTGTGTTGGTGTGTACATGTTTGTGTGTGGAAATGTCTGATAATTTTCGATGGTTTTCTCCAGAGAGATGACGGATGAATGCTGGAAGCAAGATTGGAGTGACGCCAGAGATAATATCCCCACAAAGCGAGAGCAAAATGCCAGGAGACGGTCATCTCCTTCCTTCCTGTGTTTCATTCCATTTCAATTTTTCAACTCTCTTCTTCCACCTATAATTTAATCCTCAACATCTTTCTTTCTTCACTTTTCTTTCTGTCTATTCTCTCTCAATAATCAGTCTTTCTCTTCTCTGTGATCTTTCTTTCTTAATGTTATCTCTTACTTTCTTTTTATTCCCTACCCTGATTCTTTCTCTTTGTTCCTTTCTTTATACTCTCTTTCTTTCTTTTTTTTTCAGTATATTCTTTCCTAATAAGCTGTCTTTCTCTTCTCTCTGATCTTTCTCTCCTTATGTTATCTCTTTCTTTCTTTTTATTCCCTACCCTTATTCTCTCTCTCTTCCTTTTCTCTATATTCTCTTCTTTTCTTTCCTTCCTTTCTTTTTTCTTAGTCTATTCTTTCCCAATAAGCTATCTTTCTTTTCTCGGTGATCTTTCTTCATGCTATCTCTTTCTTCCTTTTTATTCCCTACCCTAATTCTTTCTTTCTTTCTCCCTTTCTCTGTATTCCTTTTCTTTCTTTCTTTCTTTTTTTTCTTACTTTCTATTCTCACTCAATGAGCTCTTTCTCTTCTCAATGATCTTTCTTTTATTATATAATCTCTTTCTTTTTATTCCCTACGCAAATAATTTCTTTTTTCTCTTTCTTCTTTTCTCTATGTTCTCTTTCTTTCTTTCCTTCATTTTCTGTCTATTCTCTGTCAATGAGTTTTCTTTCTCTTTTCCATGATCTTTCTTTCTTCATACTATTTCATTCTTTCTTTTTATTCCCTACCCAAATTATTTCTCTTTCTTTCTTTCTCTTTGGTTTTTTCTTTTTTTTTTCTCTCTCTATGATCTCCTTTCATCCTTTCCCTATGGTCTCTTTCTTTCTTACCTTCATTTATTTTTTCTTACTTTCTACTCTCTTTCTTCGTTCCTCTTTAATTCTTCCAATATTTTTTTCATTTATTCTTTCCTTTCTTCTTTTCAAAAACTCTTTCAATTCATTCTATCTTTCTTCATTTTATTCCCTTTTTTTACTGGAGGCAAACTGTGGTTCAATACACTAAGAAATTGTCACCTTAACAAATGGGCTTCTGAGAGGAGGGGGGCATTGAGTGAATCGCACCGGGGCCCTGAGGGCCAAGGAAGAGAACTCGAGATTCTCTTGGGTACAGCTGTGTATTGAAAATTCTAAGTTGATACGATATGTACATTAATAAAATAGGTGGATTCTATCGTGTACAGGTGGATGAATGTAGTATGATGTGCTAAAAGGTTTGATAACAAATAAAAACAGGATAGCTAATAAATGAGGGTTTTTGTGCATTATAAATGGGTAAGAAGAGGGGACACTGCCTTATAAAATTCCTCTCAGAGGCCCTGTCAAACAATGACACCTCCTTTTTATCCAAAAAGTCCATGGAAGGAAAACAGAGGATGATCGTAATGTTGGCATAACTTGACAAGATGTTTCTTTCTTTCTTTTTGGCTTTTCTTTAGTTTTACACCTCTTGTTATATCTTTTTGTTTTTAATATATTCCAGGTACATCTTCTCTCATCTAGATTCAGATTAGAGTAGAAATGATAATCTGAATGATGGGAAGAACGGTTAAAGGGAAAACTGCCCACAGGGACATCAAGACATCTTACAAGGTAGTAATCTTAGAGAGAGATGTATGGCAATAGAAAATAAAAACGTGCGGAGATATCTTCCAAAACTTTTAAAAGACTAATCAACATATCCTTTTTGACACTTGAGTTTTTAACAGAATGTCTTTACTGATCAATTCTCAGGCCTTCCTAAGATGTACAATACATAAGTAGAGGAGAGAAGTCTCTTTTTCTTTTCTTGACATATCAACCAGTTCTGTCAGATACTTTCAGTTTTACAGGAGTAGACGCTAACCAAAAATTAAAAAAACCTTCTCCTCCTTTTTCTATATTGATTGTAAACCTGAAGAAAACCAAACAGATCAGCTGAATCACTTTGAAAATGGTGATAAGAATAAGATCAATAGTCAAGACAACTCTTGTCATAAAATATGAACTATGCATAAACTAAACTTGAGAAGTATATATTTTTTCATTCACATACATAAAACACAATGTGTTTGCAAGTGAATTCTAAAATGAGTATTTTGTAAATGGTCAGTTTTAGAAAGGAATTGGCATTGTTTATTGCTGAAAGTAATTGTTTGTGTTTAGATTTTACCATTAAGTAAAATGAGAGTTTAGTATGGAAAGTCTAAAAAGCAAAGATGTATTTTCTCACAAAGAATACCATCATTTCCAAACTCATACCGAGAATACATAAAGTACAGAGGAGAAATGTAGGTACTAAAATCATTCGGATCAGCAACAAGTCAAAGCTTGAAGGGGTGGAGCAGAGAGGATGACTGATTGATCATGGGTCTCTCATCTGTTTCTCTGTTGAAAACAGATGGCCTGGGGAATTACCAAATATCTACAAAGAGCTCTTTGCTAAATTAAAAATACATTCAAAATCAGACTTAGCCCAGACAATTTAAAGTTTCAGATTATCATTTGGCCTAAGAAAAGGGAACAACCAAGGATTATCTGTTTTATGCATTCGGAACAGAAGTCTGTTGTTTCAAAGGTGACGTATTGCTGAACTTAGACAATTAATTTTAAATCCTGCCAACATAGATTTGGGGAAAATTGCTAATGTATGGTTTGTTGCACAAAGGTGTTTTAGTGATATGGTTTCACCTTACGGTGATAATAGAAAATTACATGAAATTCTCTGAGAAGATGGATTTACATAAGGAGATTTTGGGATGATTAACCAAACTTCGAAAACAAAGAACTATTCTAGGAGAGTGATTAATGAGAATTCAGAGGTAATTAATTTTAATCCCTCAACCTATCAGGTTCCTTACAGACACACATGAATTCCCCAACAAATAAGGTTGGAATTTTCTGACCTGCCAGAATTACTAACAGACACTCTGAAGCCAGTAGAAAGACAAGTAGATGATTCCACTTTGAAGAATTCCTGACCAACGACCAATCCAGGGAGAAGCTGAATTCCCCGTTAATGAAGAAGCAGTTCCTAGTTCCGTCTCAGCTCTGCTTTCTTCCACCACTCCAAGCTCTTTTTGTCCCACATAATAGAGAGCCAACCCAAACGACCAGATTTAAAAATCACATTGCCCATGATTGGGAAAGGTTAACAGGTAATGTACACTTCAGAAATAAATGTTTTAATAATCATGAAAGAGGTGTTTGATCACTTCTTTCAAGTTTATTTAGCAATCTAGCCCTCAATAGCTAACTCTGGATGAGAAGGGCGACTGGTATGTGACCGATTGACGACATGTGGGCATTGTGTAATAATATCTAGAAAAATATCTACAAATTGTTTACAAGACCATTGAATTTTTTTTTTTTTCTTTCAAATAACTCAATAAAATTTAGGATTTTATGAGGAACAAGATTCCCTTTCATCCCAAATAGGCTTGAGGAATCCTTGACAAGACAAAGGGAGCCTTATGATTCATTGAAATCATGAAAATACATACTGATTTAAATTCAAAAGATGAGAAAAAATGTTGTTATTCTGTTTGATTTACATTTCAAAGTAACAAGGTGAGAGATGAAAAGAGTTAGAGTTTTAATACACTTAAAAAGCTGGGTCCAGCTCACCCAGAGAGGCAATTTATGGCTACCCAAAGAGGGGCATGTAACTAAGCAGGATTATAGCAAGGGAGATAATCTATCGGTACATCTGATCAATCCCAGTCTTTTATCCATCACTAACAAGCTACTTATAAATACTATACACAGGTCATTGCACCAGGGAGAGACATCAAAACTAATTTGAGGATTGCAAATGAAACTTGTGAACCAACATTAACGATCATCGTCTAATCAAGAATTGTCCAACTCAACAGCTTAACATCCTGCATATGTATTTACCAAACATAACTGATGTTTCTTGAGTTCAATGAAGCAAAATACTTATGCTTCCTTACAGCAAGACATCACACAAATTCTCTACAGTAGCTTTTGTTAAGGGGTCAGCTAATTGACTTTTAGTGTCAATCAATTTTACATCATTGATTTCTGCTTTTACCATCATGTCTTTGATAATGGCTTCATCAAGAATCAATCTCTTTGCTATTGGTATATGTGATCATCAACAGGAAATACCAGCGTATAAGTAATTCAATCTTCGAAACAATAGGAGAAACGAACAACTAGAATGTGAATGCAAATGGGGAAGAGTTCCGTTGAAGGGAAAGCTGCTCTTTTTATATCCGCTAACTTGCTTATACGCAACTCATTTACATATGACTAGGTGTAGAAAGTTTTCAAAAGATCTTTTCAAACAAAACCGAATTCAATTCCAAGACTCAAATCAATGAAGTGCAAAAAAACAAAAAAGTCTAGTCCAGAACACAATTTGATAATCACTGTTAAAATTTCTAAACACTTTTTATTTTTATACAAACACTACAGCAAAGTGAATGTTGAAATTCAAACAAGTGAAAGACAAAACATACAGACGTTATTCTGCCAAATTATAGACATTTTGGCCGTGTAATTAACTTACACAGACTAAAAAGAGTAAAAAAACAAAAATTCACAGCCAATAGGTGAAAATTGAAATTCTGATTTGTGCTCTGAACTACGTTCCTGTGTTGGCTATATATACATTTATAAAATTAGAAAAAACTGAAGCTCGCTTGTTTCATTTTGACTAAATTACTCGGTCACATTCCATTCTCCACTAGAACATTTGTAATATGATTTCTTAATATTTCAATTACAAGTGCTATCCATTATTTATTTCGTAAATCTCAAAGTATGATTTCATACACTTTGGATAATGTCTAAATGAACATTTATTTAGGCAATCCCAGTATTAAAAACTGTCAACTCGAACTAGATTTCATCCAGTTTTCAAGCTGGTCTGGCTCGCTATATATATATATATATATATATATATATATATATATATATATATATATATATATATATGTATATACACACAGTATATGTGGTACAAATCAGGCTAGCAGTATAACATAATATAATAATATATCAATAATATAACGCCACTTCTGAAATGTATTGGATTTATTTCATAGAGTGCTCAATACATACAACATTTTACTCATGGAGTCGAGTTGTTTTAGAGTAGAGCTGGAAATAAATAGTGAGTTGTGGATTCGCTACACAAACTAGCTTAGGTTTCAGCCCTCTCTGGACCTCATGAGGCCCAGAGAGGGCTGAAACATGAGCTATTTTGTGTAGCGAATCCACAACCCACTATTCATATATATCATCATCATCATCATACAGGCTGTATCAATGAAGCTAATAGACTGAAAATCTAAACATGGCAGTGATAAATTTTCAAATAAACAAATGGACACAAACTGAGGGATCAATTTAACATAGACTAACATTGTAAATTGAACACCACCCATCAGAAATCTATCTAGGGAATTTAAAAATAAAAAAATAAAAATGTTTTTCTCAACATAATAGGGAGTAAATGCTGAAATGGGTGTGGCCTGTAAATGTGATCATTGCATAGTCAGTCCGTCAGAAATTTCATCAAATGAGCATGAACACTGCCAGACACAAACTAAGGGACCAATTCAATATAAATTTACATTGCAAATTGCCCCCCTTGCTTAAAAAAAAACTATTATGGAGAAGAATCTAGAAAAAAAAACAGAAAGTGTTCCTTCACATAATAAGGAGTAAATTTTGAAATTATCAGCCCTCTAGCTCCATTGACAGAGCCTGTATGTGTGTTCCATCCATGGTCAGCTGGCTGGACCAACTTGATAACAATTTTGTCGGACGCATTTGATAGATAATTTTGAATGTCCTTTGGCTACATTTATTTTAATAAATGATATTCAATAAATATATTTAAATGTATTTACTTCAATACATGATATTCAATAAATACATTTGAATGTATTCATTTTAATACATGATATTCATTAAATATAATTGAATGTATTTACTTAAATGTATGATATACAATAAATATATTTGAATGTATTTACTTCAATACATGATTTTCAATAAATACATTTGAATGTATTTACTTCAATACATGATATTCAATAAATATATTTGAATGTATTTACTTCAATACATGATATTCAATGAATATATTTGAATGTATTTACTTCAATACATGATATTCAATAAATATATTTGAATGTATTTACTTCAATACATGATATTCAATGAATATATTTGAATGTATTTACTTCAATACATGATATTCAATGAATGTATTTGAATGTCTCTTTTTTAATACATGATATTCAATATTTCATAATTCATTTATGAATCATTTGACAAAAGTTCAATAGCAAAATCATGGAATATTAAATAAGTATTATGAATTCAAAATGGCTGAAAACATTTAAATGTTTTTAAAACAGAGCAACTCAGACTAAATGCGAAATATTTTTGACGGGGAAAAAATTACATTATCAATATAATAAATGAGAGAAGTTCTAAGCACAGAACTTGGCTGATAGCCCAATTTTCTCCATTTCTAAAATCATGACTGGCGGCGGTGAATCTTTTCTACAGCCTTTTTCCAAAGCTAGTTTTGTAGATTGTAAAGAAAAAAAAAACAAGAAAAAAATAATAAAAGCAAAAGGTATTTACTGTTTGTTTGGAAGCAAAAATATTAGCTACCATGAAAAATCAAAAAAGTTTTCAAAACATCTTCTGTAACAACAGGAAAAAAGGTAAAATATTAAAAAATCATTTTGTAAATCAGCTAGGCTGGACAAAACTCTCATTAGTTTGAAAGGACGACCCCACACGGATCCTCAAAATAAATGTGTTTTTAGTAAAGTCAGGTAAAGGTGAAGAGAGGTTAGAGTAGACGGGGAAAACTACATCGCAATTTATCATGAGGGGAGAAGGAAAAAAATGAAGAATTATCTTATATCAATCAACGTAAACTCTCCTGTTGCATCAGCACGTTGGAAGCAGAGAAAAGATTTTTGACGCGTATCAGAAGGGAAGTGTAGAAAATAGATCAGTCGCCAAAAACTTTTCAAGAGTTGTCTGGCAAGATATCTCTTTCATTTACTTATCTATTAAACATTTATTTTGAGTAAAGAGAGCAAATATTTCTCTAAGAAGAATTTTTAGAAAAGACTGAAGATAAAAAATCAAATGCAAATATATATATTTGACCTTTAACTCTCAGATTCATGAGAAAAAATTTGACCATCATTATCGGGGGAAGTAACTTTTGATTAGAATGGTCTTCAATAGTGTTTGGTGATTCTTTTTTCTATTTAATTCTCAGAAGAGTTCTATTGAGAATTCCACAGTCAATTACAAGCAGCTACAAGCAGTCCATAAATTTAAGATTAAACAAACCCAAGGTTGGGGGTTCAATCTACAATTTAAGTTTATGCTAAATTGGCCCCTTAGTTTTAGTCCAGCAGATTTCACCCTTGTTTTTTTGAAAATCCAGACAATTTCATGACCTAACAAAAGGTGAGAGAAGAAATTGATTCATTGACCACCCCTTCTTCTAATTTTCCTATTGATCACCTTCAACACGGCATGATACCAAAAGACTTTGGTCACATGATAGTTTCTACTGAGTGACTAACCAGACCAAAGATTTGGTGAGATTTTTTAAAGACTATAAATAGAATTTGGATAATTTTAAAAATTAAACGATTTTGCAAATTTGACCATCATTATCAAGGGAAATTACCTTTAATTTGAATTGTCTTCCATAGCATTTGGTGAATGTTTTTATATTTTTTTCTGTCTAAGGCACAGAAGAGTTCTATTAAGAATTCTGCAGACAATTACAAATGATTACAAGCAGTCCATGAATTTAAGAGTTAAACAAACTCAAGGTTTCCTTCCCTTTGATCAATCAACATTGAACTATTTGAATGATTTCCAATCAAAATTGGATTAATATATAATCAGTATTAATTGTTTTGTTTGAATTTATTCAATACAATTTGCAGCTCTGTTAATTTCACCATTGTTATAATCATGATGCTAAAATCATTTTATTTTTTTTCTTTTGGTGACATAACCTGGGAAATCTTTGTTTTTTCCAAAATGAAGACCAAAAACCATTGAATCAAAATGGCTGATAGCATTTGAACATTAGAGAGTATACAGTGTTCACAAAAGAAATAGACAGTTTCAAATCTACAAAAGCAAAATTTCTTAAGATATTGACACTTTTGCTGTAGAGTTTTGTAGAGGAACACTTGAAGTTCATCAATGCTGGGCTCTATACCCAGAAGTATGTCCGATAGCGCTGACACAAAATAGAGTAAAAAAAAAGGAGTTTTAAAAAAAAAAAAATTCCCATAGAAATTTTTCTCCAAAAAACTCAAACACCGTTTCTAGTGGAGTACTTCTGTAAATATGCAATTTCAGGCCTGATGTGTGTCAGATAGCACTTACACAAGATTTATTAATCCATTAAAAAGACAGAAAATGCACTCATTGAACAACTAAAAGTTGCAGTGATTAACTCCAAATGTTTCTTGAAAAAAAAAACTGAGTATTGACAGTATCAATCTCTGAGATGGTTGAGCTTTAATGAACTTTTGAAACCGTCTATTTCTTTTGTAAATTATGTCATCAAAAAGTTTGTTTCTGTTAAAAAAAGATCCATAGTATTCAATCACAGAGCACTCTGAATTGAATTTATTAGCAAAAAATACATATATATTTTTATGTTGTCTAGGCTAAGTGATATATTAACTGTGTAATGACAGCAGATCATTTCAAATAAAACTTTCAATATAATACAACACAATTCATTATCAATCTGTTGGATCATACATCCATTTCTTATATATATATAAATTTTAAATAACCATTAGAAAATATATTTTACAATAATTTATTTTGACTAGTTTCGACTCATGTCTCTATCAAAGATTTCAACTCAAGATAATGGCTTGAGTCAAAACTGATCAGAATAGATTATTGAAAATTTCGTTTCAATTGTTAATTAGCATATATGTTTGTCGGATATCTTATCCATACATACATATACACAAATATATATATATATATATATATATATATATATATATATATCTACCTAATGAATTTTGATTTTTTTCCTGTCTGTAACCATGAACTCTTCCATCTATAGGTAACAATTTTGCTGATAAAAATAACTCCAAGGCACCATTTGAAACAATGGACTCTTCCACGGTTCAGTAGTTTCTTTTTGAAAAAATCATATCATTGTGGACTTTTACAGAGGCCAACAGCCTAAGCATATCTAAGTTTGGCACAAGGCCACAAGAGTGGGGCACTCAGTGAGGGTTAAACTCATTCTATAGTGACAATTATTCGCTGGACTAGCTTGCTGACCATAACCATTACTCCACCATAATGTGTGTGTGTGCGTGTGTGAGAGTGAGAAAGAGAAAGACAGAGAGAGATTTACTAGGCTTTGCTCACAGTCCAGCACGAAGCTAAATGAGAGAAAGGGAGATTTTATGTTATTTGAATTTCCTGATTGGGAACACAATCACCATTCAGAACTCAAGCTTTTACCTGGGTTTGAACTTTGACCATTGGCTGTGAAGAGAATCTCTGAGAAGGAGGGGGATACAGCCAGGGCATTGCATTGGGACCCAGAGGTCCAAGGAAGGGGTGGGAATGAGGGTTTCTTGGGTAGAACTGCGTATTGAATCTTGGAAACAATATGTCCATTATAGTAGAAGGCGGGGAGCTGGAACAGGTCTGCATAGCCTTATAAATTCTTCTCAGAAGCCCTGTATGCAAGTTTCAAAGCCAGGAAACCAACCATTAATGCATGTGTGTATGTATGGCTGTATGTATATATTTATATATACACTGTGTGGTATCCTCATGTAATAAAATCTTTTTCTCTCTCTCTCTCAATGTATATATATATATATATATATATACACACACACATATATATATATATACACACGTATATATATATATATATATATATATATATATATGTACAGCACACACCACTGATGATGGGAAGAATCCCAAAACATGTATGGACAATTTACTTATAAGGATTAATAAACCTTACTCTCCAAACACCTCACTCCCGAGTCTGTCTCACTCTCTACAGTACACATTATATATATATACATATATATATATATATTGATATTACACAGTGCCATAATAACAAAGTATATGTAGAACAGAAAAAACACTGAAGAAAATTACATAAATTGCATTAACAAATATTGGGAAATAATTGACTGAAGTGACACAAAGGATTTTTTTGAGAATTCTTTTTAATGTTTAGTATTTAAAACTATATATAGATATAGATATATCCATATATAAATATATGTGTGTGTGTGTGTGTGAATATCAATGTCACATTTTTTGTGATGTCTGTTTGCCTATCACACTATTCAAAACCAATATATAACATTAAAAAAAGACTTCCATGAACATGACTCAATCACCTGACATAGACTTCTTAGATGACTTATGTAAGAGCTATGTATCATTAGAATATCTTGTATAGAATATTGTTAGTCAGTCAGCCTTGATGGTGGGGAGAAGGAAACAAAGCAGCAAAAACTTGCAAGACAGACAGCTTAATTTTCAAAAAACAAAAACATCACCGGGAATATAATAGATCCCTTTGATAAGCAAATTACGGATTGATTGAAAATAAACGTACAATGGGCTACAATTACAAAATATCTATGAACTTGATGTTTAATTTCATTAATCTAGTATTTAATATTTACTGTATTTACTCGAGTATAATGCAACCTCCACTTTCTGTAGCTAAAAATCAGCAATGTAATCTATCCCCTTATCACTGAAAATTTTAACACAGATAAAACTAAAAATACTAAAACACAAATTGTATAACAGACATGGCTTTTTCTTTTACTTAAAAACTCTTGGTTTGGATTTGAAATTCCCAATTCTGTATATTTGTGGGATTGTTATAAAAATACGGCAAAAATATGACAGGTTTTCATTCTAATAGCATGCAAATCATAGGTTTAAAGGATGGGGTCAGCTTAAACCTACTTTGGGCTATTCTCTTATAGACCACATAAACTTAGGAATTGAGCAGATGTGGAAAATCCCTACAAGATCTCCGTTCGCAGAGCCAAGCCATTACATATATATATATATATATATATATATATATATATATAACACAATAAGAATCATAAGGGTATATAACCAATGAATGTTTTTGCACCTCCTGCTCTCATCAGCAACCCGCCATATGTTTTTTTCCTGTACTCATCGAAATAAAAAGCCAATTTACACGTACAAAAAAAATATGCAATAATTTGACAAAAGGGTAAATCATATTTAAATTATATTTATTCATATTTGAATTATAGGTAAATTAAATTTATCATACCAACATGTTTTACCTTTCAGCAAAGTAGCAATTCATTTATTTATTTGTTCCATTTAAAATTGCTACTCTGACGGAGCCAAGAGGTGAACCATGTTAGTATAATAAATTCAATTTAAATACAATTATTTTTCCTTATTCTTAACATATATATTAACAGGTTCCCTCTTCACAAAACCACCTGTTCAACTTGACACAGCGAATTTTCCGAGAAATATTTAAATGCTTTTTTTTCTCCTAGCTTCCCTTTTTTTCCATTTCTCAATATCCTTCCAACTTCTCTTTCTCTTGATATTTTCTCCTTTTCTTTCCATTTATTGTCAATTAATAAAACCAAAGAGACAACAACATCAGAAAGAAGAAAGCTTCCTTCCCTCGACCTACTTTTTATCCTTCTTTTTTTTCCTTCTCCTTCTTTCTCTCTCTCTCCTTCTTCGTCCCCTCTTCTGTTTCTTCTCTCTTTCCTTCTTCCTTTTCCTCTTCTAAGCATGCAACATACATACTAAACAATTAGTATTTTCTCACTGTTATTTATTGATGATACCATCATGTTTTGTATGCACTACCAGAACACTGGCCGCCTACTAGTAAAAGAACCACGACTAAAGACATGACGTCTGCTGTGACTACTATTTTTCTTTTTTTTTCTACCTTTGCCAAGTTGGAGGTGATAGATGTATTCACTCATGTCTATCTGTTTTCATGCAATATCTCCGAAAGTTCTCAATGAAATTTTAATGAATTTTTTTTTGGGGGGGGGGCTATGGGCGAAAGAAAAATTGATCAATTCTTTTTCAGTAACCACCATGCCTCATAATTATATCCCTGTCTACACAATGGAATTCTCTGGGAGGGTAGGCCATGGGGTATTGAAGAATTGGACAAATCCAGGAATTTTTTTTTTCGATTGAGTGAGATTTTTAAATCCTTTTTTCTACATTCATGTATTCACTCATGTTTATTATCTACCTAATATCTCCAAAAGTTCTCAATCAATTTCATAAAATATTTTGTAGAAGGGGTGGGGCATGAGTTAAGGAAGAATTGATTATGCCAAAATCATTTATGAAAGTATAGCCTGGGGTCAATACCAAAGCTTCGTTTGCTATGTTCACTCTATTTGGACAAATCTAAAAAAAAAAAAAAAAGTCAGAACTAATAAATATTGAGTAATAATGAATGAAACTCGCCGAGTATTTTGATACATGAAGTACAATATACTAATAAATACAGCCGCGTTGAAAAGTAAGTGATAAATGTAATAGTAGCAGTGACCTCATCATTATTAATAGAATTTGAATTATTGGTCAATAGACTATTTACTGTTTTTTGCCGTTAGTTATATAAACAATAAGTACTTGACTATGTAATAAAACAACATAAGATACTAGTAATATTAGTCGTGAAATGAAATAGTAATGGCACTGATGGTTGCAGTAGCTTTGCTTCACTACTTAATGTATTTAATTGTGGATGGGAATTCTTCGATTTTTTCACCATATTTTGGGGAGATGGTTACTCTTAACTGCCATAGACCACCTAATAGTTATTGAACTTGATTTATACATTATTCAGCAGGTGACGATTAACTTTGTCTGATCAAGGGGCAGAGAGGGCCACAATATTAGTGTAAACCAGTGACTGTGCGGATCAAAATCACCATTTTAGTCCAAATGAAAAGCGATACGAGAAGTACTCCAGAAGGACCGAATGAAAACACTTAGATTGGTCCAGTGTAATAATGAACATCAAGTTCGAACTTATCAAAGTCTCTTATAAATAGAGCTTTCTCAAACCATTACACCACGGAGGGCGACCATGAATATTAAGCAAAGCTTGGTCTGGCATGAGGCCACAATAGTGGAGAGCGTCCAATGAGGATCAAACTTACCACACCCAAAATAATGAGAACAACTTACAAGTTTACATTAATCGCTCTGTTGCTCTATGAGTGGTGCCCAGTTTGCAAGTGCAGTTTTCATATGAGCGAGCAACTAACAGTATGCATTAGGATCAAGTGTTAGCAGTAAAACAGCACACACAACTAAGCTTAGTTAAGGGCAGCATAAGACCAAAAGTTTAGGTCACCTAGTGAGGATCAAACTCACTTTTAAAAGTTGAAGTAGGTATGTCTAATTCACTAATACTGATATCATCCTTTTTCTGGGTGAAGCAACTACTGTATATTTTACTTTGTCTATATGTTTCATTCTGTTCAAAGTTTGCCTTGAGCGCTTCAAAGCTTTTTTCCATCCATAGAGAACCCAATGAAGATCAAATTCACTATCCATGGCTTGCTTGACCAAAGTTCACTGTCTCCTTCAACAATGCTATAAGTACACAACTCTGACAATAAATTGTTTGTTATCAATTCGATTAAAATATAGATTTTGATAAAACAAACTTAAATTAAGAAAATAAACTGAAATTGATGCCAACTAAGTACAACTAGCAGTAAAAATAGGACATGGAGAGAGAGAAAAAGACAGAGGGAGGAAATAACCTCAACAGAGAGAGCAGTAAACCAAATCAATTGGAATTACCTCACAGAAAGCAAGCAGCATTTCTCCTGCTGAATGACTACTTAGATTATAATAACAATTAATTAAATCATCACAAACCCTAACGTTACTATTTTACTCAAATTGATGGCACCATCTTATTTCTAATACCAATCTCTGTGGGTCAGTGGCAGAGTACTCACCTCCAGTTTGGAAGGTTCTGGTTTAATCAACTGTCAAGCCATACTGAAAACTTTCAAAATGGTACTCAATGCCTCTCAGCTATACCAAAGGCACAAGAAGTAGGATTGAGAAATCTCTCCCTGAAGCTCAGGGATCACAGGCAAATTACATTGGATACACCAATTATCATAAAATCACTGAAGTGAAGCCACATCATGCCTGGTCAGTACATAGATGGGTGACTAGTTGGGAATACCAGGTGCCGTAAGCGAAACAAGCAGGACTGGTAAGCTGGAAGTGGATTTTACAAGCAGTTGCCAATATGTACCTAACCCTACAATACCCTCAATGATACATACATCCTATTTCTGTACGGCATATCAGAATGCAGCATTTAGTTGAGATCAAAGGGTATCATAGAACATAGAATTAACTTCCTATTTTCAATTCTGAACTTTATTACGATTGTATTGTGATTTCTTTCATTCATGAACTCTAATTTGATTTGAAAATTTTTTGAATTGACAAAAACAAAATTTGTTAGGAAATGTATCAATGAGTGTTTCATATATAAATTTGAATTCTGAAATAAAGAAGCTCTAGTGTATTGGGAATGCAGTGTTCTGCTCTTAATATGATTACCTCAAGTTTTTACACGAAGCAACGATTTTGATTTATAATAAATTTAGTAAAATTCAACTAATTTCGATAAAATCTACATAATCTTGTAAAGAAATTTATTCTGAGAAACTGTTTTATCACATTGTGTCACAAAAATTGAACTGAAAAACACTAGATACAAAATTTTAACAATTTTTTTTTTTTCCACCAAGGTTTTGCTTAAAATTTGCTATAAGAAGTTAGTAACACCACTACACCAGAGAATTGAATTCGACAAAACTTTCCAGGCATTAGTAACATGACCCTGTGAATGCCATCGGCAACAAAAAATCTAGGATTTTCCGTATTTTGTAGATATTCAACAAGGGTTACAGTATGGGAGAAATGATTGAAATTATGAAAGTGAGAGGCATGAGTTAGAAATAAATGGCTCTTGTGTCACAGATTTATGCCTTTGCAGTGTGTTCTGCTCTTAACCAGAACGTTGGTGCTTCTAAATCCACCTGTGGGTGAAAAGAATAGTTGTAGTTGAGGACACTTTTTTTTTGTTTGTTTGATAAAGTAGTTATACTGTAAAGAGTAAATTTTAAAAAATCATAAAATCAAAATATCCATATAATCATTCAGGCAAATGTCTATTTGGTAGGATGTCTATTGGGTCAAATGTCCATTAGCTAAACATGTTACACAAGTGGCCAGAAGCCCTGTTTTCTAATGGTCAAATTTCTCAAACTATCCAATTGCACCTTGTAAATCTTTTTAAAGCTTAATCAAGCAAAATTATGATTTTTTTCTGAAAACCAAAAAATCGTTTTTGCTAAAAAATTTTTTGCTTATAACAAAAATGTATTATTGCGATTTTATTCTAACTCATGATTTCATAAAAAAATGAAGGACATTATCAAGAGAAATAACTTCTTATTAGGATAATCTCCCTTTGATGATTACGTGAATTTTTTAATTTTCTCGATTCAATTTGCAAGAGTTCCATTTTTTCATCCCATTCATTGGAGATTTCCACAGCGATTACAAGCAGTCTATGAATCTAAGTGTTGAACATGAGCTCAGAGTGAATACAATTTCAGTGACTGACTCCACCTGATATTGCTTTCTACTATGATTACACAGCTCTGCTTGTAAAATCTCAGGGAAGACAATATACATCAGTTACATCTATGAAAATTTTATAAGTATGCAAAGTATATGCCACTGCATCAAATTTTGAATAATAATCATTAATCAATATCAATAACTGATTTTATTGTATTGATTGGTTTGTGGAAGAAGGTAAACAAAAAAAGGAAAATCTTTGGACTAGTGATAACAATATACAAGGTTCAACCCCGAAAATATAAGGCGTGTTGATCACTGAACTACTAAAACCTCCTTCAAAGCTGTTTTATCCATGCTTGATATGTCCCCCCCCACAAGGGCAAAAGAAGCGGGCCTCATGAGAATTGTGGGTAGATGAAAATAATTCACTGAAGAGGAGACATTTATCTACCTATCATCTGATACCCTTGGGTGATGGTCTTTTTATCTAATTCGGGGGTTGGCAAAATAATGATAATCAAAAAATAAAAAATGTTCTTGTAGACACAGTAAAGAGTAAATCTTCAAATTTTCAGCCCTCTAGCTCCTCTGGTGTGGCCTGTATGTAAGATCCGTACATACATAGGTAGCTTGTGCCCATCCTTGTGAGCTTGGCATGCTAAGATAGCCAAAATGACTGCAAACTGTGGGTTCTCTTAGATGGACTACCTTACAAAATCGAAAGGCTTCATCTGCCCTACTAATTTGCCCTTAGCACGGAGTTTAGGAGGAGAATTCATGCCTCTCCCAAGGGCATTAAGGCAAAGTGATTGTCAACTCAGCAGGAATTTGAATTCGATTCGCTGATTCCATTTTCTACATGGTTAGCACTTAGGTCAACTCTGCATCTCTGCATATAAGTATATTTACACGTATTCTCTATTGGTTCATTTTAACCAGAAGGATTTGAATTAGAGTAAGGCATGAAAAATATTCTAAACACAGATGTGTTCTCCATAAAATTCTTTAAATGAAATAGGAGAGTAAAATTGGCACACCCATAGGCACTTTCAAACTTTGTACAAATATATATATATATATATATATATATATATATAGATGTATATATAATATGTATATATATATATATAGATATATATATATATATATATATATATATATATATATATATATATATGCGGGTCCAGTGAGTAACTCAATGGAAACTGTCACATGACCATAATCTTTTGCCAGCATACCATGTTAGGGTGATCAATTAATTTAGCATAAAGTTACATTGCAAATTCGAAATTTCCCTAAAATAAAAAAGGCATTTTCTCCAGACATAGTAAGGAGTAAATCATCAAATTTCCATACCTCTAGCTCCATTAGTGACTCCTGTATGCGAGATACGTACATATATAGCCAGCCAGACACACCCACTTGAAAACTGAAGAAACATTTGTTGACAGTTTTGATTCACAGTTTCAAATGTACATCTATGTTCTGATTTATGCTCAACTAAAATAACTCGCAATTACTGTGATTAATTGAAGTTTCATAAATCCATTATGGAGCAACTAATTAAAAAAATGCTGCTCCACTCATTAATTTATACACTCTGGTGGATTCGAAAGAACTTTATTGAGCACTTCCTGGGTTTCGTGAACAAAGTATTAAAACAATTTGTCATTTTTTATCAGTACTCCTAATGTACAGAAAACCCCAATTAAATCTCCAGATGAGAAACACTCTACATCACACAATAAATACTTTTGTTGTTTTTTTTTCCTTTTGATGATATATTAAATTTCAACCAAATGAAATATTGGATTTTGGCAAGGGAAAGTAGAAAGACTATATTTTAAGAAGAAAATTCTTTCAATCAAAAAATGCATGAAGTATTTATTCTTCATAACTAGTAATGAATGACATGTTTCAGAAATGAGCCATTATCATTTCTGTCAATTCATATAGAATTCATTTGTCTATTTTTTTCCTTTTACCTTTCTTTTCTAAGCCAAAATGACGGGAAACAATCACAGGAGAAATTCAAGGTCTGTTAAAAGAACTAGAACTATTGTTCTTTTTACCACAGTTTTCCTTAACTGGTCAACATTGGTGATGGCATTCATGGCTTTTCTCCAAGACTGATTTTGAACATTCCCTTCTACAGAGTGCAATTTGTGGAACCACCATTCTATTGTTTGCTCATTAGTAGTTACTTCTCCAAATATCAAATCGATGTTTCCCGTTGATTCAGCCGCATTATATCCCAATTTAAACTGATATAAAAAGAGTAGTCGTCCTTGCTTTATAGACAATGTATTTTCAAGGGTAAAAAAAAACAAAGTTTTTTGAGTAACAGAAACCATCTGAAAAGTGTGGTATTACTAGAATAACCTGATTCACAATAGCTAACGATACAAAATATCACGCGCCAACCTGACTTTTAAACTCTCACAAGAAAGATAGAATGTCAAAGTCAAGGGAAATAATTTGATTAAAATCATGTCCCTTTGACCATTTTTCTCTGTTCAATTCACAGGAGAGTTTTATGGTATTCATTGCAAAGTTCCACTGTCAATTACAAGCAGTTTAGGAATTTAAGAGTTAAATTAATCTTGTTTATTTCTGATGACTCCTTGTAGAGCATAGGACAGCAACCACCCTGGTATAGTTTCAGTAGCAAAGAGATTTTTTATAAACCTTATTCTTTACCTGGGTATGAAACCAGCTATTATGACTGCCAAGCTGTACAATTTTTTCTGTCTGAGTATCCTTTTCTTAGATGGACTGCCTTACAAAGCTAAAGGGCTTGAATTGTCCTGTTATTCACCCTGTAGCAGTAAGAGAAGTAGCTTTATATATTTCCCCCAGGGTATTAGTGAAAAAAGAATGGTAACAGCCTTGGCCAAATCTTGGACTTGGTCAGTTGATTCTATTCTCTCTGCTGGTCACTGTTATGATTCAATACAATGAACACATTTTCAAGTCCATCTTGCTAGCATCAAATCATGAATCATTGTGAATCTGACACTTCATTTGCTATAATCTGATATTCCTCAGAAATATTCAGGTGTTTATCTTAAATCAGAGGTGGCACGTGGGACCGGCAGAACCCACAACAGCAGGGGGCACCAGAACTCTAGGGGTGCCATATATTTGAGGAACCCTGAGAAATCTAAAAAGTAATCTAGATAAGCTAGAAAAATCTTTAAAAATGAATCTTGAAAAGATTTGCAGAGGGTGGGGCCTTCAGATCTAGCATCACTACTGCTTAGATATAACATTTTGATTTCAACTGTATTCGGGTTGGTAATGGCTATTTGTCCCCAACTCCATATATTTGCAATGTGTGAGTTGAGCCATGAAGAGGCAAAATTAGATTAATTGAAAAATGTTTCATTTGTTCATCCAAGTGATTGCCAAGCAATTCGATTTCAACTAGTTGCGATCAAAATGTTTAGAAATAAATTTATTGCACTGAAATAAAGCAGAATGGGATAGCAAACTGAGCCGAGGGTCAGCGCTATGCACTGGGAAAACTAAGCGGTTACCAAGTGCATTGGAATATGGGGACACCACACAAATTCTGAACAACTTGGACAAAATTTCTTAATCCATTTCGAAACACAAAAACCGAAGCAATAAAGACATCATCGTAAAATATAATCTTTGTTCAAAATCATTTTCTGATTATATGATCCGTTTTTTGCTTTGAAGCTTCTTCAAAGTTTCAAATACTCGGCATGATATTACATGACATGAAACAACAAACTTTTCAATATTGTTTCATTCAAATTATTACAAGGCCAAAAAGGGAAACATGTTAGTATAATAAATTTGATTTAAATACTTTTTTCTCCCTTGTCCCTCCAATATATACATGCATACATCCATATGCAATACATTATGATAACACCCTATATAAAATAACAAACTACTTATATGACATGAGCTATACATCAAAATCATTACTGATGGTGTTCAATCAACACTGCTTGGGTACCATGGTCATATACTGTTTTGTTTTCTAAAATCCTTGAAACATTTACATGGTAAACAACTGATGGTGTTCCAACAACAGAAAATTTACTTATAGTACCCTAATTGCGAAATATATGTAAAACATTAAAAAAAGAACCTAGAAAATGACATAAATTGCATTGACAGATATTGGGGAAATAAGTGACTGAAGTGACACAAAAAATTTTTGAAAAATGTTTTTTTAGTCTATAGTGTGAAGTTTTCTTGACTATATATGTATACATATATGTGTGTGCGTGTACAAAGATCATAAATTACTCTTTAAAACATTGAAGAAAAGAGAGTATATTTTTTAATATATAATACGCTTTTCCAAATTCTTTTACATTCATATATATATTTGATAAAAAGAAGAACCAAAAGATATATTTGAGTAGGGAGTCCATAGTTCAAGCTTTGCTAACAAATCATAATTCATGATGAAAACAGCAATCACTAAAAATAATTCAGAAGCTCTGTAGCTGCAGAACAATCCAACCATACAGGTCAGATTTCCCTACGTACCATTCCAATGAGAGTCCATCGAAATCATGCGGACTCTAGAGAAGTATCGAGATACCAGTCTCTGATGGGTGGATATTCTCAAGTATTTTGGGCAGGCTATATTTTAACACATACAAATTGATATCGAATTTTGGGCAATAGATGTATAACCAGGTCAGTGCTTTTTTTTTTTTATTCGAATGAAAAAAATCTGAAGAACTTTTCGGCTCAGAATGAAAACAAAATTTGCCTCTGGGCTTTTTTTAGTTAGCAGTTCTGAATTCACTTGAGTGAACATTTGGGAGTTGCTATGATTACAAGATATTAGGAGCGGGTTTTTCTTTTTGAAGAGTATTTTGAACATTGCAACGTTTTCTCAACTTTGATGGGGGAGAACAAAGTTTGAAATAAGAAGAAAGAAGGAAACAGGTGTGGTTAGTGACACAATATAAACCATCATGAGACCTATGACTTTAAGCAGCATATTGTTTTAGGGGTGATCAATTAAAAAATTGGAATAAGGAATGATCAATGAATAGGTCACTTGCCTTTTGCTGGATCACTAAAAAGTCTGAATTTTCATATAAAACAGATGTGAATACTGTCAAACACATACTAAGAGACCAATTCAGTACAAATTTACATTGCAAATTGAACCCCCCTCTGAAAACTTACTATGGGGAGGAATTTTTTTTAAAAAAATAGACATTTTTTGCAATAAAGAGTAAATGCTTGAATTTTCAGTCCTATAGCTCCATCGGTGTGGCTTGTATGTGTGATAGATAGATAGATAGTCAGGCTGCTTAAAAACAGAAAACTTCCTTTATAGTTTTGGTTGACATTCTTTAATATAAAAATATATGATAAAAGAGTGAATGGGTAGGTACATAAGAGAAAAAGGAGGAAGAAGAAATAAGGAAATGGGTAAAATTGTGAGGGTCAAAAGAGGAGAGAGAAAGTAATAGATGATAGGAATATTCATACCTTGCATAAAAAAAATATTGAATCATAATAGCCCCCCCCCCGTGTGTATCAGAACTGATTATCTATTATCTTAAATTGATTAAAGAAACAGATTTTTTACCTAAAAATTAACGAACTTAAAAAATGGATCTTTTATAAAAAATATCTTTTATCTAAAATCATCTTTAAAAAAAGATCTACCTAAAATTAACTGAAAAAATGGATCTTCTATCTAAAATCATCTAAAATAGATCTTTTATCTAAAATCATCTTAAATAGATCTAAAATCATCTAAAATAGATCTAAAATCATCTTGAAATGAAGATCTTTTATCTAAAATTAACTTTAAGTGTAGATATTTTATCTAAAATTATCTTACCAAAAAAAGAGATCTTTCATTCAAATTCATCTTTAAAAAAAGGTCTTTCATCTTTAAAAAGTTGATACTTTAACTAGAATTATCTTTAAAAAAAAGATATTTTACCTAAAATTATCTTTAAGAAAATAGGTATTTTATCTAAAATTATCTTTAAAAAAGTAGATCTTTCATCTAAAACCATTTTTTGACAAAAAAAATATTTTATCAAAAAATCAACTTCAAAAATGGATCTTTCACCTCAAATCATGTTGAAAGAGAGTGAGTGAATAAGTATGGGAGAAGGGAAAGAGAAAGAAACAATTGAAAAGTGTTGAAACAAGAAATAAGTGGGAAATGTGTAAAGAGGAGAAAAGAGAATGAAATAAGCAGATAAAAAAAGAGAGTGATAAAGGGAGGAGAGAAGAAATAAAGAAGGGGAGAGAAGAAGGAGGAAAAGAAATCAGTAATAAGAGAAAAAGAAGAATAAAACTATACAAATAAGACAGTGAGAAAGGGAGAAGAAAAAGAAAGAAATTTAGAGAGTGGGGGAAAGTGATGAAAAAAAGTAGAAAAGTAATAGTAAGAAACTTGTACTGAGGAGAAAAAAGAAAAATGCAGAAAATTGGAAAGAAGAGATAGGCATATAAGAATGAGAAGGGAAGTATGTAGAAAGAAAGAAAGAAAAAGAGTGGTCAGTCAAGTGAGAACCACTTGACCAGTCTGATTTGCGAGTGATGCCCAACAAACTGCACATTTGGTGTAGCGGGTGTCTACAGTTCTACAGAACTGGATCGATACGATTGGAATCTAAATACTACGTCAGACAGAGGTCCAATGTCAGTTTTGATTTTCCCTAGCAATAATACAATGACAAAGTCTTTCAATGGGTTGCTATAAGAGTGTACCCTCCCCTTACATGAGGCAACCCTAACCTAGCATTTGATTCTATGCACAGCTGACAGAAAGAAATAAAACAAAATAATACACATACGAGAGAGACAGACAGAATGAGAGTACGAAAAGATTTTTTAAAAAAGGAACAAACAAAGAGAAAACGTAAGAAGAAAAAAAAAAGTGACTGTTGACCGTTATTGTTGAAAATGGCAGTAAAAGAAATTTTGTCTGACTGGAGGCTGTCTGCATCCATCAAATGCAGGCCACCCTCCTGTAACAAATGGGCCTCACCCTTTGCTTTAATGATAGTTTTATGCTGTCTCTCTTAAAACAATTTATATGAAACTAATTCTACTAAACCTTGAATTTGTCTGCAAATGCTGCTCAATATACTTTACAGGCTGTATTTTTTTTTCACTCCTTTTTTAGTGGAGAACGTAGACGGTGAAGAGAATGTAGGAATGATGAGAAACCATCAACCAGAAACGTAGGTCTCTTCAGTTTTCAAGTTGGCTTGGCTGGCTATATATGTATGACTCGTACAGGCAACACAAATAAAGCTAGAGGGCTGAAAATTTAGAGATTTACTCCTTATTATGTGTAAAAAAAAAAAGATTTTTTTTCTTGAGAGGTCTGAATTCCTCCCCAACATAAGTTTTTTGTAGAAGATTCAATTTACAGAGCAAGTTTGTGTTTAAATTGGACCTTCAGTTTGTGTACGGCAGAGTTCAAAATTCAAAAACAAATGCGAGAGAAATAACTCATTCCTGATTTTTAATTGATCAGCCCTAACTTGTCATACTGCCAAACGGCATTGGATATATGACGGTTTCTATTGAGTGACTAACCCGACTTGTTTTTTTGTTCATTTTTGTATGAAAGAAAAGAAAGAATGGGACAGAAGGTTGTTGTCTGAATCTATTTATTTTTGGTGATTCTAAATAGAAGAGTGAAAAAATAACCGATATTTCATTTGAGTTCCAGGAAGTCAATTGCATTATGGGAAAATTGATGATTCTGTATCTATAAGAGACAGAAGTGGAAGGGGGAGACTTTTTTCCCTGCTTTAAGGGATCTAAAGTTGAGGGAGATTCTTCCCTTTAAGGGGTCAAAAGTGAAGGGAAATTTTTTTCTTTAACAGGCATTAAAAGTTAAGTGGAAGTGTTTTCCCCTTTGAGGGCTCAAAAGTGAAGGAATAGTTTTTCCCTTTAAAGGGTCAAAAAAGGAGGAAAACTTTTTCTACAAATCTGGAATAAAAAAATTCCCCTTGAATATTTAACCTGGGGTAGGCAGGTACTTCAGCTAGATCACAAAGTAAAAATGAATACCAAGGAAAATATCAGATTTTTTAAGTACAAGACTGACTAGTAAAAAAAAGAGGGACTTTACCATTTCATTATCAAACTATCTTAGGGTAATAAATCAAGACACTAAGACTAGAACTGTATATTTCTTCTTCTAACTGAACCATTACTCACTGATTCAAGAAATATCATTGAAATGCAACAGAGGAGAAGATTTGATATTCATCAGCTTGGAAATAAAGTATTTTATAGGAATTTCTATTAAAAAAACAGGGGATTTTTGTCAGTTTGCACCAAAAACTAAAGTCCATAATTTCAAAGTATGGAAGCCTTAGAAGAAAAAAAAAAGGTCAAGTTGAATTTTCTTTTTCTCACTGACTAGAAACTGAATCCATGGTGTTAATTTGGGATCAAATTCTAACAGCAATTTTTCTTTGGAGGATCAAAACATATCAACCTTTCTTCCAACTATCAATCTTTTTAGTTCGGTTCCAGATCAGTCAAGTAGTCAACCAATGACTCATCCTTCCACTCAATTAGAAACCACCATCCAAAACTATCAAAATAGGTTTCTCCAGTTTTCAAGTCAGTCCGGCTGGCTAAGAATGTATCTATGTGTGTATCATGCATACAGGATACGCCAATAGAGCTCGATGGTTGAAAACTAGAACATCTACTCCTTATTACTCCTAATTTTTGTTTTTTGAAAATTCCCCCTTAAGATGAATTTTAGAGGGAGTTCAATTTATAAAGTAATTTCATGCTAAATTGGTTCCTTACTTTGTGTTCATGCTTGTTTATATGAAAATTCAAACTTCTTAGCAATCACTGCCCAACAACAGGCGAGAGAAATGACCTGTTCATTGATCATCTCTTCTAATGTTTTAATTGATCACTCCTATGCCGGCATAGTGTCAAAAGACATTAGTCACATAATGGTTTTCTATTGAGCACATATTTGATATTTTAGTTTGGTTCCATATCAGTCAAGTTGTCAGCTAATGAACTTCCCTTCCTCAAGTTTTAAATAAAATTCATGGAGAACTTTGGGAGATACTGTGTGGACAAATAGACATGCATGAATACATACACCTCTTCTAACTTCATAGAGTGTGGAAAATAATGCCTCAAGCTTCAAGCTTGAATAAGCTCTTTTGGATTAAATATGGAGGAAACTACTGCAGAGTGCAACAGATGGCATCCTTTGGGGAATTGCATAACGGATGGTTACTGGATGCAGAAGGAACAGTAAGCAGAAAAGGAAGGTATAATAGCGGGTATCTGTTCGTGGTTGTCGTTGAAGAATGGATGATTCATACAGCACAGCTTTTATTTCAAAGACTTGAGGAAAGAATTGTAGAAGAAGAAAGATAATTGATATAAAAAAAAAATGGTAATGCTCTCTTGGGTTCGGTAGTGAATTCAAAAGAGAGAAAATAAAGAAATCTGGTTAATCAGATGGTATAACGGTTAGCACATCTCACTGACACACAGAAGGATCCGGATTCGATTCCTGGTATGACTGAAGAGTATGGAAAACTCTTCATAAGAACAAATTTCCCAGCACATTTAGCAGTTAACTGAGTACACCCTTAGCAGTGTGATTATGGCGGATTAGGAATTTTAATTAGGAATCGAGTCACACCCTCCCCTATTCGAAAAAGATAGTAGCAAACGAAAGAGGAGCCTTCAGGTCACTTTTGACTACCTGTACAGTAGAAGTCTTTCACTTGGAATGACACACACCAATTTGCATGAATGCAAGCATGGATATCAGAAGTAAATATTACAAGAGAAAGGTGATGCCAAAAGAACACAGTGAATTTCTTGCATTCAGTGTAAAAAACCTTAGGAAAAAAACAGCGATTACTTATCCGTGAAGAATACAGAAAATATGGCCAAAGGCCCAAAAGAGGGTGGGTAGAATGGTGACGGTCAACACTATCCTGTCCGGAATGTCATCATTCTTCTTATTTCTTATCACCTCTAGTTGTGTTATGCAGGGATGCATGAATAGAAATAAAAAAATTTTAAAAAGAATGTCCCATAATAAAACTGTCTTTTCGCCGCTGGATGTTTCTCTCTGAAAGGAGCATGCAGACAATTCTTGATGGAACCTAATGGTATTGACAATCATGCATATGATCTTCTTGGATTTTCTTGACATTTTTTAAAATGAGTTGTGCACACCAAACAAGCTGTGTAAAAACATAAATACTTGCATCTTTTCAAGGAGTTCGATAGCTGTCTGATTGATGGAGAAATGAATTGTATGTTCAATAACCTCAGCTGCACACAGGTTCAAAAACCTTGATTTTTGTCTAAAAAGATGAATGGGTGGCCCAGAGATTCACTTGACCCTGTCAAGTATCTTGGAGCTATCATGAAGAAACATGTTGGAAATGACTTCTAGAACTTCCCCCCAAAACAGCAACATTCCTGACACCATTTGATGTGGGTGATTGGCAAAGTTTTAGTAAGTGAATAACAAATGTTCAAAAACTAGCCTTGTTCATTTGAATTCCACCATCTCCCAGCTTTATGAATAGTAATTCACCAAATGCATTTCTTCAAAAATTATTCAATAACAAATCACATAATGAGCTAAGCCCCAGAACCCGGACCCTCAAATCTCTAGTTGGGCCTTTGAAAGATCTGCCTACCCAATATGCTCACAGACCCTGGGCTTTTGAAAGGTCTGCCTGCAGACCCCCAATAAATTGTGGACCTTCAAGGGTCTATAGCCTCCAGGTTGGGAACCACTGCACTGAATGTTGGAGGGAAGGGGCTTCAAGGAGCCAAGCACACTGGTAACCCCAATCTTCAACTACCCCTCTATTATCATTTGAATATGTTTGTTACTTAGTAGGGTATTCATGTAAACTATTGAACACATCCATTCTGTTTTAAATCATTGAATCATTGTATTCTTAGAAATGGCCCGCCCGCCCAACCAGCTAAGTAGGCAACAGATACTTCTCTTTTTGCACGTCTGTATGTGTCTTTTGGTGCTCCAGGTCATATTTTGGGGGCTACAACAATGAAAATGTGTATGTGTATACAACAAGTTATCATCTTAAGACAGTTTTTTATTTCTTCCAAAATGTGTTTTTTGGGGTCTCTATGGTCATTTTGGTCCAACAATGCCCAAATCTTGTGCTGGTATTTTTTAAAGATAATTCTAGATATAACATCTATTTATTTTAGACGTTTGATAAATTTAAAAATTCAAAATTAAATTTGATTAGTTCTGGTACACGTACGGGCTATGGTGATTCATTTATGCAAGGTAAGGATATTTCAGCTGATCTTTAAATTCTTTTCAACTCTTTATTTCTTCATCTTCCACTTTGAACTACTCCCTTATCTGTTGATCAGCCTGGGAACTAAACAAAATGTTGAGACAGACTATCAACCTTTGAGCTCCTAGATATACGAAGATGAAAAGTTGGTATAAAAATCAGGCATCACACAGATATTAACACTTCAAAAATGGGGATTAAGTTTGAACTATTCCCACTCAATTCAAAAACATGATGCAAGGTCATTTATTTACCGTGAGCTTTCGCAAAAATACCTAAGCACTTTGGTCTAGCCAACTATTCTTAATGGGGCAATATCACCTTCAATGTGGCGAAAGTCGAACTGCGGGAGGCAATACACTGTCATGTACAAATGGATTTTTGTTTTTTAAAAGTAGGTGATCTCTCATTTTATGATGGTAAAGTTGAAAAATAATGGAAAGCTACAACCACTTGGTGATCTACATTATGTTGTTTTTTGTAGCACTCACACTATATATATATATATATATATAAATGCAAAGGAATATAACACCAAATGTCGCAAATATAATCTAGAAGCAATTACAGGTGAAGCTCTTATTTCATCTGCTCCTACTTTAGACTATTGGGAGCAAACAAAGTAGGAGCTTCATTCATATTTCTGTTTTTGCCTAGAAGCCCAGTATTTTCAAATTTTCAAAATGTTTGGCAAATTAGAGTACATGAGCCTCAGTGACTGTGCAAGAGGGATTGTGGCTTGTCAAAGCTTTTCTTTTGAGTGAATGATAAATCAGACTCTACTTCATACTAATCCCTACCCCATGTGAACGTCTCTGATAAAACTAGATAAATTGGTAAATTTGCCTAATCTAAAGCTTGTTGCTGTGATAAATGGGTCACACTCCCGACCACATAGAAATTCATACTTAAGTATGAAATAGTTGAAAAGGAATTGTGTGAAGAAACATTCACATCTCTTTCTCAGTTTTTTCCCTCCATTTTTGTAGTCATTTTCTCACTAACCTATTGATAATTAATCACAGGAAACATGGAACTTGACCAAGAGACAGATCCTAAAATTGAGAACCATGCAATATGCACATGAAAAAATTATGCTGGGCCTCACATGGAGAGACCACAAGACAGCATAGTACATCAGGGAAAAGACAAGAGTCAGGGACATCATAGAATCCATTAAAAATCTCAAATGGCAGTGGGCTGGCTATGTCGCAAGAATGGTGGACAACCGATGGATATCGCGACTCACAACATGGATCCCCTGAGTTCACATGCACAACCGAGTCCTGCAGAATATTAGATGGAGAGACGAGCTAGACAAATTCAGAAAGTACTGGTTCTTTGACGCCCATGATAGAGAATTGTGGCGAATCCTGGGGAAGGTCTATATCCAACGACGGACATTAAAATATTGATGATGATGATGATGATACTTCGATTAGTGACATTAATTCATCCCAAGATTTTCTATACTCTTCAAAACTGCACTATTCAAGTTCTTATTATAAATCAATGTGTTAGTTTCTTCGGTTGATACCAAATAATTATATTTGTACAGCAAAACCTTAACCATACCACATCGAAGCCATACTATTCAAGGTATTCTTGAACCAAGTTTAACTTCGTATGATACAAGAGAGTGGGAAGAATAAGCTGAGTAATATTACAATGAACCCATCTTTCAGAAGCCATTGACAAAAACCGTCAACATAGGTCTGACTGGTTGGCTGGCTATGTATCACATGTACAGGCTGCATCAATGGAGCTAGAGGGCTAACAATTTCAACTTTTACTTTTTATTATGTCTTGAAAAAACATTTTTCACTCATCCCCGCTAAATATATTTTAGTTGGAGTTCAATATGCAATTCGAGATTCTGCTCAAATGGTCCCAAGTTTGTGGCTAGTTACATTTAGGAAATATACAACAATTTCAGCCACACAGTAGCCAACTTTATCAACATGTCAAGTACTGAAGGATGTGAATAAATATTTTTGCAATTTTACTTCAACATTATTAATTGATATTCCTCTTTTCAAAATTACCGCCTTGTCTTCATTTCATTCTCTGCATACTGCTGTTATTAATTCATTCAAGCTCTTCAAATTTCTTGACACATATAAAATGTCTAAATTTGGCAGCCATTTTTTATGCAGAATGTGGCCACATAACAATTATATTTGTATAATTTTCCAATAAATGAAATCCATATCTTCTAATATTGAAAATGATATTTGACTTCCCATCCATTATATGAACCCTTAAATAAACCAAGATCTGAAGTTTAAGTTAATAACGGCTTTCAAGTGACGCAATTTAGTCTCTGGGGTATCTCTACCCTTGTATTCTTGGCCTACACACATCAGCAGGAAAAATGTTGGTGCTGAAGACACTGAGTTTTTGCTCAGTCTGATACAAGGCCACAATATTGATAAACTCTGTGAAGATGGATTTTCTATCCAACGTGTTATTGTAAAAGCAGCCTATTTGACCTACTATCACCAATCTCTGTGATTAACAAAACTCATTAATTCAAAGGCACAATTTTCATTTTTAATTTGACCTATATTAGATGATATATTCAGTTTTCTATTAATGTTCATTAAACCTTCTCTTCTTTTCCCACAAATTATTTTCTACTCTCCAGGTTGTTTTTATCCATGCAGTTGTTAGAAGGATATATAATCAATGCACATTGTGACTATATATATATATATATATATGTATACACATTGAATTTTCCGAGTATATCTATTTACATATGCAATATCACTGATATTAAACACCGTTCACTCATAGATAACTCAATCCTAAAAAATAATAACTATGTGTGTGTGTATATATATATATATATATATATATATATATATACGTAAATTATAAATTGCATTAAATTATACAGAAAATTATTTTGAAATGATCTTCTGTCATCATACGTTTAATGTATCACTTAGCCCTGACAATGCAAATAGAATAAACAATTAAAGAAAATGGGGCTGCTGCAGGAATCAAACCAGCAACTGATTAAATGTTTGATATTGCTCATGTACTTTGTACAATATACCCTCTAAATATATACTTTACCTCAATTGGTCTGGCTGCCAAATAGCTTTGTTTACATTTCAAAAGCCACTACGTCTGCTTACATGCACTACATCCCATTACCTGATCAAGGTTCAATTCATTTAAAACCTTTGGGACCTCAGGCGTACATGCAATCAAACATTAAGTAGATGGATGCTGTACATTATGCTTATACATGTTACAGTAAGATTGTGAAACTCGGGACGCCAGTAATTGAAAGGTCCAAATGAGATGAGAATTAGGAGTGAAAACAGTTATTTAGGCTTTTGGCTTATCACTGGCTGTTCAGCTCAATAGTAAGAGTTATGCTGCGTTGAAGTCACTACCATATTGGTCACAGGTTTGATTCCTGCAGGAGACCCATTTCCCTCAATACCAAATGATACATTAACTGTGTAATGATGGGAGATCATTTCAAATGAGAATTTCTATATGATATAATGCAATTACGAATTATATATATATATATATATATAATGTCAACTTACTTCAAAATAATTAGATTTATAAATTTGATTATGACATTTGATCCAGTAAAAATGAGAAGAACAATTTGAGTGATGGTTTAATGCGATCTGCAGAGTTTCTGATTCAGAATGGCTGAACAATAAACCTTGGAATCACAATTGTTGTTCTTGGCACAAAAAAGCTTTTAATGAAGGTACGAGTGAAGTTTTTTGAAACATTGCCAACAATTTCCCAAAAGAGGCTGTAAGAAAGTTGGTTTTGTGACCATGTATCAGTCGATATACTAACATTCGTAGACAATCATAGACGGTGATACACAAGCGTTGGTATACAATAGTTGACAATGATATTTCATTTAACTAAACTTGAGTCTTTCAATGACTCGCAGATGAAAGGTTTCAGATTTCAGAGATATTTTCCAATCTTACAAAAACCAATTTCTTTTTCCATTCATTTTTCGATCTACTCCGATATATATCCCAAATTGGGGCGTTCCTTCAATTTTTTAATAAAAACTTCAAATTTTAACGACTGGGGGAACCCAATTCAATAATCAAATTTTTTAGGGAAATCAGATTAAAAAAATGACTTTCCTTTCTAAATATATATTTATATATGCAGGTAACCATTGGGTTTTGGCCTTGTTCATGTAATAATCAGAATGTGTACAAACCCGAATAGAAAATATACATTTGAATGAAAAAACAAGAACAAAGCTTACTGAGGCAAAATAGACCTATGAAGAACCACTGACTGAACAGTGTCTGTATCATATAAATAACTGAGAATAATTGAGCATATAAGAAAATGTCACTGCGGAGCCTCTGGAAAGGTTGAGTGGAACCCTGGGGTTCAACAGAACAGAGTTTGAATACTAATGCTATACGCTAATGACTATCTGCATATGCGTGAGTACATGGGTTTGTTATGGGATCATGACATTTTTAGATGCATACTAACAAGATCTGTTTCAGTTCCTTCATTCAGATTTATAAGAATTATATCCGTGCCTAGCATAAGTGAATCACCATAGACCGCACATGTATCAGAACTCATTAGCTAAAAAATCTAAAATAAAAATAAAAAATAATTCATCTAAAATTA
The DNA here is from genome assembly GCA_963457665.1 of Thysanoteuthis rhombus. Taxonomy (NCBI): domain Eukaryota; kingdom Metazoa; phylum Mollusca; class Cephalopoda; order Oegopsida; family Thysanoteuthidae; genus Thysanoteuthis; species Thysanoteuthis major. Next base: position 5,182,859 of record OY735216.1, read on the forward strand.
TCTAAAAAATATCAACATAGGAATTGAGCATTGCTGGTTCAAAATGACCATAGCTCTTTTTTGAAGAAACAAAAAAATTGTTTTTAGATGGTGCATAGTGGTATACTCATACACATTCCCAATGTTGTAGCCCCAGAAATGTAACCATGTACACCTGTAGACACACACACACACACATAGATAGATAGGCACATAGACACAGGCAATCAAAGAGAGAAGAAACTGTAGCCCACTTGGCTGGTTGGTCGGGCCATTTGTGGGACCTTAGTGATTTGATAGCAGGAAGTACTCAAACAATAACAAAGGAAAGAAAATGGAGATGAAGAAAACCAGAGAGTCATGAAGAAGATTCAGAAAGATAAAATAATAACTCGACAACAAGGAAACAAACCGCAAAAGTAGAATGGGCAAATGGCTCTTGGCGAGTCCCCCACTCGATGGGGCCAACTAATTTACCACAAGAAGCAACTGACCAACTCATGGTTCACTGACCACTGCAACATTTACTTAGTGTCAATACCAGGTTTGCCGACTCGGAAATAGATTTTAGAGCTAGATCCACAAAAAGAAGGAGCTAAATATTAATCATAATAAATTCAAGTACTTACTTTATTTAGAAATTCATAGCAGCAACAAACTACCGCCATGTCAGACATTACAGAGACTGATCGAAATACTTTATAAGATGAGAAATCCACATTACTTGCCGAGCACTCAACTTGTATTTTCTCTTCAGTCAAGTTCAAAACTTGCATGAAGAGAGAATAAACGTGCAAACGCAGACTCAGTTGCCACATATTCTTTTTTAAAAGAGCATTATCTAAAAGTAGTGAAAATAGAACACAACGTAACCCAAAATGATATATGCATATACAATTTTCAATTGTATTTACCTAATATTCATTGATTATTTACATAAATTAGAAAATAGATTGAAAAAGGTTCCATGAATTGAAAAAGAGCTAAGTGCACCAAAAAAGATCAAGGCCCAAATGAGTGGATTAGGCAACCCTGATTGGTAGGATTTGGAATAAGGTTGTTCTTTTGACATTGGACAAAAAATCTCCTTCCTTGGAAATAAATGATCATTATTCCTACAAGAGATATGAATATAGCACCAGATAGCAGCACTAACAAAAATGTTATGTATATAGGTAAAATTTCCCACTAAAATCAGAGTCAATAAAAAGAACAACTTTTTTTTAAAACCTTGGGTAAATACTTTGTCAATAGCATGTTGACTTCTGGATGCTCTTCTAAATACAGTTGAGCATCACAAATTCAGAAACCCTGGGACCGAGGGCGTCCTGAATTTCTGAAATTCCTTGGTTTCTGGTGTAGAATAGGCTAAGCCTACTTTCAGGTACAATAGGATTGGGTCATCAACACCATGAAGTTACATGAATAGCTCAGAATTTATCCTAATACTGATGAAATACTTGTTTCATTTTATGAAATCTTAATAAAATATCTTTGTATCACTTCAGAACAGTTACCTACACTTTTTGGTTTTACAAAAAAAAAAAAAATCAGCTGGAAATTTTTTTAATGGCTTTCAAAATAAATTATCATTCAAATACAAATGTTCATGCTACATACATGTCTCTAAAAACATTGGTTTTCCAAAAGAAAATGATTTTACTTATCGATAAATAAAAACCCTCACAAAATTTGATAATTATTCAATTCTTATGAATACCCAGGTTTCTGAGATCCAAGTTTATGATGCTCAACTGTACAAATATTTCCAATGTAACTTCATGCTGTAGAGTGATGTTTACTTTGCTCGTCTTTAAAGCTATTGCTAGTTATTTTCTTCTTCACTAGATGTTCAATCAACTTGTCTTCTTATATAGATCTTACTCAGACAGAATTAAAAAAAACAATCAAAATGCCTCAGATTTTACTTGGTGAATAATACTAAACAACAAATTGAGTACTTCTAAAATCCATGCTACCAACAAGATACCAATTGCTGTTAGAATGTTATTCCTCTGAGAAGACAAATATCAAAAGAATTATTTCATACTTGAATATCAACAGAATTGGTGTTCTGTTCAGCACATATACCAGATACTAGAATTATGATTCAAACTCATGTCTAAAGCTTCTTTCTGATTTTGTTACAGCTTCAACTAAGTAAGCCTGAGCTCTAACACTGTCACCTTAAACTTTCCAATTCCACAACCTTTCCACAGACAACAAACACAGCATCGGAAACCACTTAGCAATATGAAAGTACTTCAGGTCCAAAAGTCATATTGTCTGTATGTCAAAGAGGGTGTTACTTAGCTAACAGAATTTGACACATGTATGTGGATAATTTTCAACTATCTCCGACACCAATGTAAGTAAGCAGTAGCAAACACGTAAGTAAATATGAGGTTTTTCCGGAAAGTATCCAACTTTTTTGAATATCTCGAGAAACTGTTGTGCTGCTTTTATGTAACTTGGCAATCGATCAGATGGTACCTTACTATGCATGCATGAACAGATACTCTCCAGCAGAGTTACTCAGTCAACAGTGAGATGCTACTGAAAGAGCTTGTATACTGTGTAACAATTGCATTCACAACAACCAAGCCAGCCCATTCTTCATGTTTCAGGCAGAGCTTTCAGGCAAAACATCACATCACTCAGGTCTGTTTACCCGCTTTACAGTCTGAATTTGGCACCCTGTGTCCTCTAGCTTTTTCTGAAAAAAAACTTTGCAGACTGTTTGCAAAAATGAAGGAGCCACTAGGATGACTGTGTAAGGTCCCAAAAGGGAGTACTCTGAAGTGGACCAAGGAACCATTTCCTTAAGTAGGCTGTTTTTCTCCATTAATACTAAATGGCTGGATATTTTTTTGGACACACCTCTTGCACATTAGTGAGAGTGTATATATGTGTGAGAGAGAGGGTAACATAACGAAATCGGTGACATTTGGTACTGCTACAGGAAGAAAAACAAACCCGATTCAAACAAAAAATCTTGAATTCAAGAGTAGTAATCATGCTATTACAGAGACATTTTAGAGGGGAAAAAGAAAGGTTACCAAGTCATAATTTTAGGGGCCCAGCCAAGTACTGTGAGCTGAATGAATATTACAGAAAGCCAAACAGAAAACAAATTGAGAGTTTGGTCATTAAAACAGTAACCAAAACTATCTACATAGGTCTCTCTAGTTTTTAAACAGGTCTGGCTGGCTATGTACGTATATATTGTGAGTACAGGCTGCACCTATGGAGCTAGAGGGCTGAAAGTTTAAACATATATTTACTCTTTATCATGTCTAGAAAGAACTTTTTTATTTGAAAATTCTCCCAATATAAGCTGGGGGGGGGGTTAACTTGCAATGGAAGTGCGTGCTAAATTAGTCCCTTAGTTTGTGTCCAGCAGTGTTTGCTCTTGTTTTCTTGTGAAAATCTTGACTAATTTAGTGATCACTGCCCAACAGAAGGGTAAGAGGAGTGACTTTTTCCAATTTTTTAGTTGATCACCCCAACACATCATGCTGCCAAAAGATGTTGGCTATGTGATGGTTTCTATTTAATGACGAACCAGACCAGTCACATTGAAACTATCTGCTTTGTCTCTTGTTTGGGAGAGATGTTTATAGCGATTGCAATTGGTGAGGGCATAAAAATGGATGTCACACCAACAAAATCTCTCATCCCTAATTCTGAAAACCAAAAACTCCAAAAAGAGAAAAAAATTTTTCCATGGATGTCATCTGCACACCAAGATTTGAGTCAGGCGCCAAACAAGACATCACACAATCAAGCACGACTAAGACTGTCTCATTCACTTCTACTGCATTCTACCAGGCCTCATAGATCTTCAACCCAGGGGCGGTGATGTTGAGAAATTACAACTTAGAATTCTGTAGTTGGGAGTCCTCACTTCATTCAGGTGTAGAATGGAGAGAGATCAAACAAGGGAGAAAGTTTCTTCTTCAGTCAAACAATGTATCCATTTCATCTGACTACACAAAAAGGCAGGTATGTTTAAACACCTCTTCTCTCTCATTCTGACTGATTCACTTACTTCTGACTAACCACTGCGGCTAACTACTTGCTTTCTTATATTTTCATGGTCAAAGCAATGTAATCCTGCTATGTGCTTAAGATATATTCTTAATGAAGTCGAAAAAAAAAAAAGAAAAACATCAGTTTAAAAAAAAAAAAGCTTTGTCTAAGAGTTGCTAACAGAAGAGTTAGTATGAAAAAACAAGTCCTTGCTTGTACAAAAGTTTGTTCTAAAATTGTATTACTTTATAAACTTTGTTTAGTCTAGCTCAAGGCCACAAGTCATTTACAGTAATTGGTGTTGTTAAATGGTTACCTATCTAAGTAATGTTCTGACTCAACTCTGCTTAACTGTAGATATCAAACAAAAACCACTGCTATCAGTGTGATTTGATCATAAGCTAACTGTAATTGTATGACATTTGAAATTGAGTATGATGAAATTGAATACTATCAGATAGGAAGCAAATGAGAGCCTTGTATACGTGAAGTCTGAACTGTACTTTACTGTAGCATTTCCACAGCTTCTGGTCATAACTCTGCTGCAGTATTGCGCAACAGAGAACTTCAAAACGAGATGAGCGTGAACATGTCTGTGTGTCCGTAAGGAAGTCTACGTGTGGACGGGGAAGTTCGGGGAAGGAGAGGGGGTGGAAGCCGAGGTGGAAGTTCCAGCAATTGCTTCCCAAGAACTATTGATTTTTGAAACATATTCCTTAGCGAGCGTCATTACTTGATGTTAGAGCAAGGTAGGAGAAAGAAAGGCCCTCGCAATTTGAAGGCGAAGTACTCCTCTCATAACACAGGCACACAAAATGATGGGTACATTGATAAATACAAATTCTCTGATGCCAAATAGATGCTGGGGTCGTTATGGGCAGGGAAGAGGTCGGGAAAGAAAACTGAAAATAAGCACGGAGGGGGAGAGTTGATAAACGGGTGGGGGATGTCGGAAAATTGACATCAGACTAATGCATCAAATACAGTAGTCTTTCCAATTTCCCAGACTTGAAACTTGCAAATTTTATTATTTCTGGAAACTTTGAGCCGGATTTGAGGAGATTTGCAAAGAAAATCGAGGCTCAAGAAAAAAAAATGATTTTTCATGTAAAAGAAAAAGAAAAAAATGTGTATTTTAATCATTTATTCAAAAAAAACATTTACTGAGAAGAGAAAAATGAAAAATCAATTTAACAGGGGGAATTCTAATAAACTTCAGGAGGGCAAAGGGAGACGAGGTAAAAAAATTAATATGGGAGGAGGGTCGTTCATTTAGCACACAGGAGATTTTTTATATGTGTCACACTTACACAAATGCACTTGCATACAGAATATATTTTAAACATATTTCTCACCCCTTTTTTTCAATTCACTTGTAGAGTGGAATACTCCAGTACAAAAACAAGAAAAATTAACTGAAAAATTAAAATAACATTCCTCGTCAATTGTCTTTGATTAAACTTATATTAATGATTAACTACTGCTTGAATACAAATTATTTAATTAATGTACATAATAATAAAAGCTTAGTTTATATTTATATGTATATATATTTTACTAAGCTTAGTTTATATATATTGAATCACTGTTGTCCCACAAATAGTCTACCCGACCGACCAGCCAAGTCAACTACAGATTCTTCTCTCTTCTTGTCTGCGTCCTTGTGTCTGTCTTCGTGTGTCACCGGGCACTCTTAGTCACGTAATGGGGGATAGAAGCTTGAAAATTTGCACCACTAGGCAACATCTTTTTTGTTTTTTTAAAAAAAATGCTTTTAAGGATCTTTATGGTCATTTTGGGACCAAGAATAAACAAATCTTTTTTTTTTTCAGATGATTTTAGATAAAAGATATATTGTTTTGAATAGGTTCTGGTACATTCACGAGATTCATTTATGTGATATATATATAAATATATATATATATATATATATATATATATATATTGAAATTGAAATAGCTTTCAAGACTATATATATATGTATATACATATATATTCATATATGTAAGTATGTATGTATATATAGAGATATATGTTTGTTGTATGGATGTGAGATGATCCAACAGAATGTTGATGAAAGTGACAATAGGAAGGTGAACAGAAAAAAAGTGTTACATCTCAAAAAAATTTCTTATCACGTGGGCATGTTTCTATGCATTTCAACAGCGCCAGCTATCTTTTTCTGAAAAACTTTGCAGTGGAAAAGAGAAAAATGTATGCTGTTTAGATGTTTGAGATTGAAGAAATGTGTAAGAGCATAAAATTTTCTCTGCACTGCTGCAAGTTCCTCTGGATAAGATGACTGGCAACTGCCAGAATGCATCAGAACATGCCCAAGGGATAATAAAAAAATTCGCCAGTATAAACATGTATATATATATCATCATTGATAAACTGAGCTCATATATATTATAAAACTTAGCTGATATATATATATATATATATATATATATATATATATATACATATATATATATATATATATATATATATATATATACATATATATATATATATATATATATATATATATATATACAAACATATATTATTTTTTCTAATAATCTAAAATTCCCAATTCATTTGAAATAAAGCATTTCAGAATGACTGATTTTCATACCAATAAGCGTTTGATAACATTATCCCTGAAAAACAGCTTCCCATATATATATATATATATATATATATATATATATATATATATATATATATATATATATATATATATATATATATGTGTGTGTTTATGTGAGGGGGCTTCCTCTATATATATGTATGCATATATATATACACATTTGTGTGTCTGTGCATCAGAAACTAGTTAAGATTCATAGATAAGTTGTTCCAAGAGATAGATATGAACAAACAGAAATGCCTTGAAATGCAATTTTTGATTCTTTATATGTTCAATTATTGCTGTTCAAATTAATATTACTAAGTACAAACTGAGGGAAAACAAATTAAGATTACACTACTACCATTCAGAGTATACCTGTATAGAAGAAAAGTTTACACATGTACAAACCATGGGTGTTAGCAAAAAAAATGTTTAAATGTCTATAACAAAAAGACTTTGAAAATGGCCAAGAAACACAAAAAAGATGCTGAATATGGTCGATTATTGTCAGAAATGGCCTAACAGTTTGAACGCTACCATGCGATTTTCACACAGCCAATTTTTCATTTGTCCAAGATGGATTTCAGTTTGAAGATGGAGATCACATATCCATTACAAACACACATATTTACATGCAAATAGAAATACCAATATCCGAAAGAGTTGGATATTGTGGATTTTACAAGAATAAAAGTTAGCATAGAGCCAGCTTTCAAACAACAGTGCCTGTTCTGGATATGAACACTCAACACTTGACTCTTATCAGGATTTGAATATGAAATCCAGTAGCCAGAGGGAAATAGATTCCAAAAGAGAGAGACAGAGGGAGAGCAAGTGGGAAAGAGAGAGGAGAGAGAGAGAGAGACATACGCATAGAAAAACAAGCATTCCAAGGGAAATCATGAATCACCCATACATGTTGTGTTGAGGGTGATCAATTAAGAAGTTGGAAAAAAAGGATGATCAATCAATAAGTTACTTCTTTCACCTTTTGTTGGGCGGTGATCATTAAAAAAAAGTCTAAATTTTCTAAAAGCAAGAGAGCACAAATGAGTGACCATTTTTGCATAAACCTACATTGCATATTGAACCCCCCCTACTAAGAATCTATTTTGGTGAGAATTTACAAAAAACAAAAAAAAGTGTTTTCTGCACTTATTGAGGGGAGTGTGTGTGCAAAATTTCAAGTTTGCACAATGAACAGTGAGGGCTAGGCAAAGTCCAGATAGATACATATAAATGCCAGAACATACAAATGACCCAACTAATAGACCCAGCAACAGTTATTAAACCAGTCTGTTGTAGGTAGCAGTTATTAAAAAGCTGGTTTTAATAAAACGACAGAAGTACAGAGGAAGCTACTTATTGCGATCACTTTGGGACATGGTCTTTTGAATAATAATGACTGGCTGATAACATTAAGCAAAGGATATGAAAATAGGAACAATTTATATTCATTGTTATGGATTCATTGTTTTGTTATTTCATTCATTGTCGCTAGCAGCTTGATAAAAAAGAAAATGAAATTTAAATGAATTCATTTTTGTATAAATTGTTTGGGACCGACTGATTCTGATAAAAATGACCATTCAATAGCATTATCCTTTATTATAATAAACGTCTTCCACTGAACTACACATTTAAGATCTTTTGGAAGCAAATATAATTTTGCTCGTAAGGTCTACAAAAATAATTTAGTAAAATCCTAGTTTGCTAACACGGCAAATAAATCCCATTTCAAATTAAAATTATTGAATCATTCATCCTCCTTTACGTTTTTATCTGCCGCAAGGAATTAGTTCCTTGAAAATTCAACTTTTTAATATCCATTAAGAAATGAAAAAAATCTGTGGTTGCTGTGACCTTTAATAAAAGTGTCATTTTTGCCGCATGACTGAGCGTTTATGTTTTGATAGGTTGGGAAAATGCAATGGGCAATTCCTTATTAGAATTTCAGTCGGTTTTTTCTTGAATGACTATTTCAAGTCAACCTTTTTTTATTATTATTGGATGAAGTACCAAAACACATTATTTTCATTACATTTAGACTAGTTTTTAACTCCACCTTAATTTCAGTTCTCTTCTATAAAATTTTCAGTTTGGGCCATCATTTCTACAGCAACAAATAGCATCACATTCAGAAGTAAAGAATAAGCCTATGGTGCAAATTGAACTCATACCCTCATTGCTATGGCGGACTGGTAAAAAAGTGGCTAGGTGTAAACCAAACTCCCTCTAGACACAAGGGCTTATTTCATTCTGATAAATAAATACATACATACATACAAAAAATATATATTATTACAATTTTTCTATTTGCAGTAATCTTCACTTGGAACAGAAGTTGGAATTGAGTTTGACTTTGCAGCAGCCAGATTTTTCTTTCCACTTAAATATTTTTTTTTTGCTTTGTTTGGTCTTGGGGAATGATTAGATCTTCCAAATGAAAACGAATAGTTACTCGATCTTTCTACAATTCCACATTCTTTTCCTCCTTGTTATATGGATGTCTGGCTTGGGGCCTAACCACTCACACTATACTAAAAAAAAATTGAAACTCAGCAAAATACAGCAATCAAAATTATATATCATATAATACTATAAAAAAAAAACTATGATAGATTTTATGATATCAAAGACAATGATTATGTATTCATTATGAATCATGTGACACCTTCTAGCGAGTTCCTGAAAATCCTTGAAGTGAAACATAGAATAACTTCAAAAGATTGCTTATTAGTTCATGATTATACCAATCAAAAACTTTCTGACAGTTTTGGAAATAAGTTTACTTTTCGAATAGAAAAAACCTTCATTAACACTAGAATTTCATCAAAAAGGCTCTTTATTTGACACGTATAAACATTGAAAAATAAGGAAGAAACTCTATTAAACAAAAGGCAATGGACTTGCTTGGAACAACTTCATAAATTTTCTTTTCCAAAAAAAGAGATCTAATGAATATAAGCAAAAGCAGTCTGAAAATAACCATCTAAAAATATTTCATTGAATCAAATTCATGAATTATTGTCTACTCAATTTGATTTTATTGTATGTTCTATGAATGTCATCTGTTCTTGCTGCCTAGTCTATAAGTATTGAAATGTTGATTTCACTTATCTGGCAAAATATATATATATATTACAAGGTATTGTTCATGACGATCTGTGAAGGGCATTCTGCTTGTGGGGCCATAGCCTGATTTGTACCCTTACTCACAAATGATGTACAAAAAAATGATGAAAAATTGTATAATTCATATGTCATGTTTATGGGTAAAAAAAAATCATAATCATTATTATATATCATTACTATATATGTGCTGAGAAATGGATATTTGATCCGACAAAATGATTATAAATTACGTTATATCATATTGAAACTCTTATTTGAAATGATCTCCCACCATCACACGGAGAATGTATCATTTGGCCTAGCCTGATTTGTACCTTTACCCACAAATGATGTACAAAAAATGATGAAAAATTGTATAATATGTCATGTTTATGGGTAAAATAAAATCATTATCATTATCATTATTATATATGTGTTGAGAAATGGATACATGATCTGACAAAATGATCATAAATAATGTTATATAATACTGAAACTCTTATTTGAAATTATCTCCCGTTATTACGTGGTGAATGTATCATTTGGCTCAAACTGAATAGAATAAACAATTTAAGAAAATGGGGTTGCTGCAGGAATCAAACTTGTGACCAATAGGGTAGCCACTTTGACATAGCGTTGCTCTCAGCATTGAGCTAAATCATAGATTATTGTTATATTATTATCATGTGAATACAAAGATGACGATCAAACTTATCCTGCAGTTCCAGAATAAGGTGTGCTGCTTCTTTTATGAAAACAGCTACAAATCCTTTGAAAAAAAAAACAAGTTTTATAATTCAGACATGTTGATAGCCAATTTCTACCCTTTGTAATAAGATGGTGGTTAGTCCTCTTTTATAGCAAAGACAGTTGCTTATTTTCCGTCAGTGTTTCATTATCATCATCATCATCATTTTTGCCTCCGTTGTTGAACATAGACCTTCCCCAGGATTTGCCAGACATCTCTATCATAGGCATCGCTGAGACAATACTCTCTGAACTTGTCCAGATTATCACGTCCTCCTATATTTTGCTGGCTACAGTTTCAGATATGATCTCTGGGGATCCATATTGTGAGTTGTGATGTTCATCAGCTGTCTGACATTCTTGCAAAATGACCAGCCCATTGCCATCTGAGTTTTCTGATGGATTCTATGATATCCCTGACTCCTATTTTTTCTTTTATACTGTGCTGTTTTGCGATCTCTCCATGTCCGGTTGAGCATGATTCTCTTATGTGCACATTGCACGGTTCTCAGTTTGAGGGCCAATCTTATGTTTAAGTTCCATAAACCGATGTAATGCCAGGATTTTGAGGGCAGGGTAGGCTCTCTTCACCAGAAAGCTTGGCACAATACAATCTTCCTACTCCACTTAGCCTTGTGCCCAGACTAAATGGAGTTTATGTCTTAATAAAACACAAGTAAAATGAGTATACTTATCCCTTTTACTGGTTAAGTTTTCTTCCAGTTATACAGTATCACTCAGGAAATTCCTTCACAGATAAACTAAAAAATTGCAATAATGTGACAACAATTCTTCTTAGAGTTAGATAACATATTTTTTGTATAAACTGCTTGTTAACCATATTTGTGGTTATGATAAAGATTTCAGCAGGTGTATGAATTGTGTTTATTTGTCGTATTTTCCATACATTTCTACTGCAAATTCAATTCCATTTGTGATAATTTTCAAAACACTCATTGTAACACAACTCAACTCCTTGCATTCGTTGCACCTTGAACCAATCCTGGAGCCTTTGTAACCATCTTATTTTGATTCAGCACAATATGCACATTTTGTCCTCTCCCCTTCTGGGATTCTACTGATGCAATGCCGAGCAGATTTTCTTGCTAATGATTCCCCAATAGTAGGCCTACCTACCAAGGGTGCATCTCCCCATACACACCAATGTCCTTTTATAAGTGACAAAATGAAATTCAAAAGAGTTCACTCTCAGTTTGGATTCTTCTTGTATAGGACACAGGGGCATTTGTTAGGGTTTCTATCAAACAAGCGAGATATAACCTTTCTCCAACATTTTCTGCCTCGAAGCTCACAAGAATCTCGACCGATCATCTAATCTCATTTATCCATATCACCCATACCGGCATTGTGGGCAATAACGACATTGGGAACACTTTCTTGTAATTTTCTAGGTGCTACCATTTTGAAAGACTGATCGTCAAATTCTTGAACATCTGTCTAATATCTGCCATCGCAGCCTCGTTTTGGCTATGCAGGTACTGAATCAAACAGCGGATGTATCCAGGTATGATGTTACACCAAGGGAAAAGACAATACAATAATGTCAATCTATCAGTGAGCCAATGGTGACAGAAATATTGTTTTACAAGTGTTAATAATTACCAATCAGTACCAGATACAAAACCAGAATTTTGAACACTGATTTTCAAGGCATGAAGGTCCTCTTCACTTGGATGGTTCATCCTCGCTACCATTTTCCTCAATTTGGCCTTGTACAGTACTAAGCAAAGCTCAATAAATATCTACAGTATTGTTAGAAACCTTTAAACTGACACCAGACCTATTCCCTACCTAAAAAAAATAGGGGTTCCTGGAGCGGGGGCACAACTTGCAATGCAATTTTATGCCAAACTGATCCTTAAGTTTATATCCATTGACATTCACGCTCGTCTTTTGAATATTCAGACATTTTAGTGATTACTGCCAAACAAAATGCAAGAAATGTTACTTTATTCAGTGATCACCCCTTTTGCCTATCTTTTAATTCATCACCTCCAACACAGCATGCTGCCAAGGAAAAAAACATCAGTCACAAGACACTTTCTATTCAGTGACTACTCAGACCTGATTTTTTTTTTTTTTTTTTTTTTTTTTTCATTGGGCAGTGCTGTAAAGCTTTCAATAATTGATCTATTTCATATTGATTATTTTAAGGAAAATATTCACCGGCATCAAAACAAGGAAAAGAAGAGTTTTCTTTCAGTCAGTATTAGGAGGTGATTTTTGCTATGGTGCAAGGAATGCTTTTTACGAATTCAAAGTGAGTGATAAAATACAAAACTATAGAGAAGAAAGGAAAATAAAAAAAGATTTGAAATATGAAAAGAGAAATAAATTGTAATTTTTAAACAAAAAACTATTGACAAAGAGTGAAAAAGAAAGTGAGGAAAACGAAAAAAAAGTGGGGAGGTCAGGTCTTCAAAGACAAAGATGTAGATTGAGATAAGAGGTTGAAAAGACACAGGGGTCACTTTTGCTTATACATAACCTCAACACATAGCAACAATACTGAATCTCCTCTAATAAACAAAACAAAGTCGCAAATGGTTGTTTAATCTATCAACAGAGGAGAAGCATGAATACAACTACACAATGTAAGAAATATAAAGAAAGTCTGCTTAATTAGAAAAAAAAAAAATGCTGCGTGACCAACGTCTTTTGGCAGCATGCCCTGACAGGGATGATCAATTAGAGATTTGGAAAGAGGATTGATTACTGAATAAGTTACTTCTCTGACCTTTTGTTTGATGGTGATCAATAAGAGGGTCTGAATTTTAAAAAAACAAAACAATTATGAACATTGCTGGACACAAACTGAGGGACCACTTCAGCATAGAATTACATTCTAAATTGACCCCCTTTGAAAACCTATTTTAGTGTAAAAAAAAGTTTTTTTCTAGCCATTATAGAGTGTGAATGGTTGAATTTTCAGCCCTCTGGATCTGACACTGCACTCTGTACATGCAACAAATACAAAGCCAGCCAGAATTACTCAAAAACAGAAGGAACCTCTGTTGACAGTAACTAACAAAGAAGAGACATTCACCTTCAAGCGTACTGTAAAGAAAATGAATCTATCTCAAACTTTCATCTATTGATTTTATTTGTCTCATATTTTTGAGACACGCTTTATCTCAAGTGCATACAAGTTGATCGAACTACTGGCTCAAGTCTCAGCACAATACAATCTTACTCACAACCATTTCCCATTCCTCTCCATTTGGCTTTGTTCCATGATGAACAAAATCAGAAATCCCAACCTGGGGTATATGTATTCCTGGGGTACATCTGCTCTTCCTGAAGGGTAGATAGGGGCCAGAGAAATTAACCATGTTTCACACTGCTGTACACTATAGCTACATTGCTATTTGAATACTGCTGCCATTTCAATCAACATGGCTCAGTCTGTCAACATTTTAAGTACTGTCGGAGATTGGATCAAATCACAGATCAAATATCAAAACACCTGAAAATGATCTTTGTTGAACAGTTGCTCAAGTTTCCCATCGTATTAAAAAACTTGCTTGAATAGGTACAACCATCTCACAATCCAAGACTGACATATTCACGAAATTAATCACAGAGTATTATATGAAGCTTGAAGAAAAACTTGAAGTTTACTTCCAAAACATTTCACTAACAATGAAATTGAGCTCTCATTAGATTTATCAATTTTTGATCCTCAATTTTTAGGGGAACATGGTAACCAGTGAGAATGTTCAAGAGGGACAGATAATAAAATGGTTGGGAATCCTTGATCTAACTGGTGGTAAGCATTTGTTGAAGGTGAGTCAAGGTAGCAGATTGATTTGTGTGTGTGTGTGTGTGCAAGCAATACAATTCTTTCTAAGTTTCCAATAATTCATTTGTTGTCTATTGGTTATTTTAAGGGCAATATTTACCGACATTAAAAAAAGAGAGCAATCTTGGTTAGTTTTAGAACAGGGGTTCCCAACCTGGAGTGCCCATAGTGGGTGTGAAATGGCATTTCAAAGGGACAACATAGAAAGGAAGTATATCTTGTTTTCCCGTTTTGATACCTCTATTTCTACAACTCAGCAGTTTTTCCCTAAGCCAATTTCCATAACTCAGTGTTTGCCAACCTGGTCAATATTCCTACAATTTGGAGATAATGTCAGATGTTGATGAACTGAAGGAAGATCTTTTGCAATTTTTGGACGAATCAAGTTCTTGAATTGTTATTTAAAAGCAAGACCTTTGATGAGTTTTGTTGTTTAGTACTGGATATGTTCCTAAGACTAGATGGAAAAGTTCCACATCCTCATCCCATCTGCAACGACAAATACTTGTGTGAATCTGGATTCAGTTCTCTTTTGTCAATCAAGACAAAATCAAGGATTTGTCTGAACCCTCAAGTAGACCTGTGGATTGTAATTAGCAAGAAAGTTCAATGCTTTGACAAATTTATGAGTGAAAAGCAAGAACTAAGAAGTCATTAGATTTTTATGTTTTGAATTGGGATTGATTCCACTGTTTGCAATTTTTTTTAATAAGATTGCTCAATTTTCATTTGCATTTTATGCACTGAGTCAAAATCTTATTGTTTTAAGTTCAATTTGTTTAGCCACAGTTCAGTGCGTGGTTCAAAAATTAGTGATTTGACTTTTCCATCTTGGAATGTTATATTACTTTTGCAGGGCGGTGCAAAAATTAATCAAACATTGCCTGTAAAATTGTTACCCCACCCCCCAAAAAAGTTTACTTTGAGGAGGAGGTGATCTTCAAAAACTGATTTGCTGAAAATCTTTCCCCTGGTTTAAATTAGTACACACAGTAAATTTCATGGTGCTTTATTTTGTGTATTTTGTAAAATAAGATATGAATACAACGATATTGGATCAGAGGACAGATCGGAAACGTGTCGATTTCTCTCAGTTCCTCTCTCAAGTAACCACTGTTCTCCCTCTTACTCTTCCATTCTCTTTATAAAAGACGAAAGCTCCTTCTCCCTCTTTGAATGTGACAGATTTACACAACACACACATAAGCAGAGCACAAACAGTTGTCTGTTTTTGAGATGAATTTTCATTGTAAAATGATCAGCCCCCCCCCCTCCCGAAAACATATTTTAATGGGTAATATTCAAAATCTAACTTGTCAAAGATATGACCCGGGATCCCAGGTGTACCTAAAGAAATTTTCACAGAATTTTGTCGAGTAGTTTTTGCGATAGGCTGTCACGTACGGACAAACATCAAGTGAATTAAATCATTCTCGAAATGATTCTGATTGTAAATCGATCGTATCCCTTCACCTTGAAAACATATTGAGAAGGGTGATATTCAAATTCCAACTTTCTAAAAACCTACCAAGGGCTCCCAATGGTAACCACAGGCATTTTCACGTCATGGATAAAAATTTAAAAAAAAAACACGATACAACAAAACTTTTTTTCAAAACTGAAAAATTCTGTGAAAAGGAAATCCTTATACGATTGAAAGCCCAAAAAATAACACGATGCTATTCCATTTTTAAGGCGGGACTTTGGTACGTCAGAAGTGCCAAAAATGCACAAGACCTATCCTTTGTTTATATTCTTTCAAGGTCTACACACCAGCAAAACTATTTTGTAGTCTTGAAATTGGATTAAATGGGAACAAATATCAAAGATGAGAGCGAGAAAAGAAATTGTTAGAAAGGAAGAAGAAATCAGATAGAAAGTTTTTTTTGTTTTTTTCTTTAAAACAAGCCAAGGGAATTATGTAAACAAACATCGTAGGGTTCAGAAAAAAAACTAATGGAATTAATTTGATTTTTATTTTGTGGTGAACTTCAAGGTAAAGATTTGATTTAGTGATTTAGCGTATTTTTTATAGGAAAACGAAAAAAAAAAAACAAGCCCCGAAGAAATGAAGGTTATTCATTTAAAATACATCCATTTACACAGGAAAAATATTTTCAAACCAAAAAAATACACTATTTCACTAAAAAGATTATTTACTTCACAGCTCGTTAGCCCGTCCACTGTTACCAACTCATGTAAGTTTTTTCGCGCTAAATCTGCCTTGAAAATGCATCGAAACAGACAAAAACGCACTAAAAAATCTGTCAGCCATTTTATGGCCATTTTAACAGCTAAAAATGGTTAAATGTGTCTAGAATGACTAAATAAACTGCCGAATATTGGATATAATTGCAGAAATATGAACACCAAGTATGAATTTTCGCGCTGCAAAAAGCGCTAGCTTAGCAACACCGACCCTGTCCTCAAAGAGGTTGGCAACCCTCAACTCCGACCCGTTAGGGACGAAACGTGCAGGCATTGAAAACTCAAGAAATACAAGTTAGCTGTAACCAACAGCCGGGTGAAGCAAATTAAAAAAAAAAATGTAACTTCTTTCAGGGTCTGATTTGCAACGAACCTACACCATAAAGTGAAAAACGCCCTCATTCTGATTACTTTTAATTGCCATGTTTTTAAGGGCATATGTCATATGATAAATAATAATAAAAAAACTCAACACTGAGATTTCTGATACAGAAGAGAACTTTTTCTGAAGCCCTTGAAAAGTTTTTCATTGATTTACGTAGCCCGAGGAAGAAAAGAAATAAACTTACCTTAACCTTTATACAATTCCGCCGGCGAAAAACGTACGGTTGTTGTTCCATCATTATTTTTTTTAGAGTAATCCAAGAAAGAAAATTTTTTTGCGGAGGGCCAGTGGTCTTGCTGACTATTTCTACTGAGGAGTTCGATCCTTACTGGCAGTGGCTACCCGTAGCCCTTCTAACTCAAATCCCAAACAAAACAGCGCTTTAAAAAAAAAACTATGTGGAGGCTTGAGATTTTTTTTTTATACAGTGAATAAAATTGAAAACCAAACCCAAAACAAAAAACAGGTTGTGTAATAACAGAAACAGGTTATGGAAAGACGAACCTTCCCCCATTCATTCACTGTATAGGCATCTATGAAATCTCATTGCTTTCTCTCAATACGATTGCTACCTTTTGCAGTCTCAATCTTCCAACGGGGCAAGGAAATACACAGGCTTTAATCATATCTCATTTCTTTTTCTCCTTTCTTTCCTTTTTTTTCCCCCCTTTTTTTCTCTCCACACTTCCTAGGAACCCAGACCGAGATGGTTGGATGATCGGATTACCCCGGAAACTGCCTTAGGATTTATTAATATTAATCCAAGATCACTAATTTGTCCGTTCTTCCTTTCTCCTTTTTTCTTTGACACATTTAAAATTTCTTCCATGGTTTTGATTTATTCCCATTTCTGACTAACTACATTCTGAATTTAATGTCCTTACTGACCCCGCTGTAGACCGTTTAAAGTTGTAGCCGTCGTGGTCGCCCTGGTTGTAGTTAGTGAGTAAGTAAGATATGTGTAGAAACTAAACAGGATTCTCACGATTACAAACAGACACACAATGTGTTTTAGTGCACACACAGGTTTTCCCACGCACACTTCCTCACACACTGGTATGCGGATATAGCACTAACACTTGTACAGAAACATACACACATTTGGACGAACAGCAACACCCATATAGTATTTACCGTTTCGGAGTAGAGTAACAGCGGTAGAAGACGATGGGGGAGGATACTGCGTATACCTACTTCTCAATTTAAATTTTTTTTATGTATCTTCGATATCTAGATTTGGAGACCCTACCGTAAACCTAATCCCCCAAACTTATTTCGATCAGTGATTAGAAAGACAAATCAGTGACCATTGCATTCACCATTCACTGCAGACTAAAAAATTAATTTACACTGGATTTTGAAAGAATAATTTATTATTGAATTTGTAATGTCCAATACTCTTATACAAAATTGAATTTAGAGTTTATGATATTTTAGATAAACAACTTGTTACAAGTAACAAACAAACATGAAATATTTTAATTCATTTGTCACATGATGAAGAGAAACACGTTTAATTGGGTGTAAAATCACACAATTATATGTGTAATAATACACCCCCTTTCCGCAAATCCAACACTTGAGCCGCATGTAATTCATTCTTTCATCCAGTACTGTTTCATAGATGTATAATAAGTACTCAAGTTCACCACTAATCACCTTTACCAACTATGATGAAATAGTTAGATAGATATGAACAGAGATAGACGGATATGTATAGATATGTAGATATAGATATGAACTGATGGATAGATAGATATGAGCAGATAGATAAATAGGTATGAGCAGATAGATAGATAGATATGAGCAGATAGATAGATAAATACAGAGATAGACATGAATAGATAGATATTAACAGTTAAATGGATAGACAGATAGATTGATAGGTATAAGCAGATAGATAAATAGAGAGATAGATATGGATAGATAGCTAGCTATGAACAGATAGATTGATAGATATGAACAGATAGATGGATAGATAAGTAGATAGGTATGGATAGATAAATATGAACAGATAGATATTTTTAGATTGAGAGTGGTTAGTTACAAGGCAAACGGCGACCATATGCAAATGTGTACTGAATACATGCAAGAACTTACATGTATGTGTGATGGATCTTTGTGTACGTAAGTCAAAACACACGACAATTGTAAGAACGTAATTATTGAACGGCCCTTTGGAATCGGCTAAAAGTGGCTAGATTTATGAAAAGGGCGTTATTTTGTCGTACAGTTAGATCAACAAGAGCGTGAATTGAAAAACAGTGTCTTGAGTAAAATTATTATTTGCATTATTTTGTCAATAACTTATCAATATGTTGTATGAAATATTGAAATAATTATCTCAAAGATATCCACAAGAATTGTACCGTCAGATCGAGAATAATGTCATTTGAAGATTAGATCGAGAATAACGTTATTTGCGGATGTTCTTATCGATATGTTGTATATTTATACTTTTGGGGGCATTTGAATGAGTCCTTAGAGTGCATGATGTTATCTGGATGAGGAATATCCAATTTCAGCTATATTCTGAAAAAATCTGGCCCCTTTCAGCCATTCAAAATGGCTGTTTAGAATGCGTTCTTGCGAGGACTTCCCCCACACACTTGTCCGTTGTAAGTAAGTGTAACACGATGTACAAGTGTGTGTGTATGTTATTTATACGATGCACATTGTAAATGTACTCTCATGTACACACTAATACACTGTTCGTACATTGTCGTGTGTGAATGTGGGTAATACACACTTATTCGTTGTTTAATTTATTTTTTCAACAATATAAACATATTCACATGTTTCGAGGTTTGTTTTTTGGGGTTATTTTTGCAAATTATATCCCATCTCGGGTGTTCACATTTGCATTTGTGTACACAAATCTCACAGACATTATACTGTCTTATTTCACACGCACACAAAAAGGTCCGTACATTTACTCACTAAGAGAGACACACTCAAATTGATAGACACGTTCATTCATGCCTGCACGCACACATACAAGTGAAATCGACTGTGGCACATTCAGTTAGGTACATAAACATACTGGCTGACTTAGAAACACTTATTAATATGATTGATACGGTACATATACACATAACTAGCACCTACACTGATGTACACATACACACTAGCACTTGAGCAATATACACAATATCAATCGAGGTTTACCCATACATACACACAAGTTGCTGTTCCAGTATTTCCTCTATACACGTTTCGCCAAGACGTGGGCAAGTTTTAACAATTGCCACCAGTTGATTACTCGAGTTGACTTGAGTAACCTTTAATCACTGAATCGGGGTTGCCAGATAGTTGGTGATACTTGTGGCCGAAAACAAACCAAAAATGGCCAAATACAAAAATTGCTTATTAAACATTGCAATACAACGGTAAACACCAAAAATTAGAATTTACTAAAAGTGCAACAACAAACTACCTCTATCCTCCTATATTCCAAAGTTCCAAATCAGGGATCCAAAAACCTTTTGAACCATCTTTGACCCCTTATCGACCCCACTCCCCAAATAATAGGGTAGACCTTAATTTTAGGGCATGGAGTTTGTTTCATTTCTTTTTTCTTATTTGTAAAAAAAGAAATTGAATACACCCAAAGCAAAAACTTTATGGCAAAAAAATGGTTTTCAAAAAGGCCATATTTGGCCATAAAATGGTCACAATGGCAACGTTGTTTCTAATGTGAAGGTTGTCCGTCTCTTTTTAGTTGGATAATATTCCCAGGAGAAACCGGAGAATGACACAGAAGTCTCACAACAGATAACGCGGGCGCGGGTTGGACATTGTTTCTTTCTCTTTCTCTTTTTTAACTCCGTTATTTGAGAAAAAAAAAAGAAGAAAAACTTGACTGAGCCGTTCGTTCTCTTACCAAGAATAAAATATAGACTTTTTTTATGCCGGTCCGTCTGTCTATGCCTGTCGCTGTATCTTGCGTTATCTGTTTATCTCTGTCTGTCTGTCTATTTCTCTTTAAATATACACGTCGTTGTCTTCCTGTCTGTCTGTCCATCCGTCTTGATCTTGTTCTCTATTGCTGTCTCTGTCTCTATCAATGTCGATCCGTATGTCTCTCCTGACCACTGTCTACCTGTCTGTCTCTCTTATATGGTCAGACTCTCTCTCTCTCTTTCTGACTGTCTCTATCATGCAATCTTTCTTTCTCTCTCTCTGGAGTTGTGGGTTGGCCCATGGAAAAGCAAACACAATAAACTGAGTTTGAATTTCAGCTGATGCAGCTTAGTTCGAAGTTATCACAAAAATCATCAGGTGAAATTCAAACACTGTTACTGATTTAGTTTTGATTGCTAGTAACTGTTATTTTACCTCATTTATATAGTGTGTGACCAAACTAAGTCTTGAGAGCCACATGTGGCCAAACTAAGCCTTGTGAACCATATGTGGCCAGACATGCTTTATGAGCCATATATGACCAAAATATGCATTGCAAGTCAACTGTGGCCAGAATATGCATTGCAAGCCATATGTGGCCAGACATGCTTTATGAGCCATTTATGGCCAGAATATGCACTGCAAGTCAACTTTGGCCAGAATATGCATTGCAAGCCATACGTGGCCTGACATGTTTTATGAGCCATTTATGGCCAGAATATGCACTGAAAGGGCCAGAATATGCATTGCAAGCCATATGTGGCCAGATATGCTTTATGAGCCATATATGGCCAGAATATGCATTGCAAGCCAACTGTGGCCAGAATATGCATTGCAAGCCAACTGTGGCCAGATTATGCCTTGTGAGCCATAGATGGCCAAACTATATCTTGTGGGATATATGTGGCTCTTTGACATGCTTGGTAGTCAGCTGGCTGAGCTCTTTTTCACCGGATGCATGTTGCAATATCCGGGTCATAAAAATTATTAGTCTGATGTAGAAGTTCCCAGTATTTTATCAGATATAATCTTTCATTGAAATGAATTCATAGTGTCATTATTTGATCATCAAAGTATTTTCCTTGACTTTCTATGACCTTATGCCGCTTTTCAGCTAAATCGTGTATTCGCATCATGAAAGAACAATTCCTGTTTTGATTTGATAAATTCTTTAAGGGATTTTTTTTTATATCTTGAAATTGTTTGAACCACAGACAAGGACTGTTGCAAGTCATAAAGAAAGGAATAGTCTGAAAGCAAAAGGATTGTAAAATAGCTCATATGTGGAGGGACATTCCCATCCTTCCCCCATGGTCAATTACAGCATTGCATTCACAACATGAGGATGGGCATTGTCATGCAGCAAATTCACTAATGAATTATCTTGTCAGGGAAAAGTCATTTCTGTTCGATTACATCATTCAAATAAGCCAATTGCTCACAATCACATCGTTCAGTCACAGATTGTCCAGGATATAGTAATTCATAAAAAGAATTCTTTTTGAATCCCAGGTCTGCTTGGATAGTGTAATGGTTAGTATGTATACCTCACATGCAGTAAGTCCTAGGTTCAATTCTCAGTATGAGCAAAGCATGCGAAAAACTCTTCATTTGGACAAATTTCCCTGTGCACTCAGAAACTAATTGAGTACACTCGAAGCTGTATGATTAGGATGAAGGTATCCCTTCAGTGGAGTTGTATCCTGTCAAATGGTTATAAAAACTTGTAGGTTTGAAGTCCTTGTCTCAACCAGACTTGGGACTTGCAAGGATCACTAAGCTGATGTTTGCAACAGAAACCAAGAATTTGTCATCGGCTGTCATATCCCATTGGGAGTTGTCTCTTAAGGGATATATGCCTAACCTTACCTTACCTTTTCAATCATAACAGACAGAGAGGAATTCTTTCTACCTGTACATGTCATTTGATTTATGATGTAAGCTGTTTTGGATCCAGTCATGATTGTCTTGATTTTTTATTCTCATAATTAATCAATTTTCAATCATATGCAATTACCTGGTTCAAAAATGACTATTTCAATCGTACAAGAAAAGGAGAGCAAGTCCTTAGAAGGCAGGTGATGTTCACCTGTATAAGTTCAAGTGGAATTGACTTTCCTAACTTCAGAATTATCCTCAAGACTTGTAAATGATCTGCTACAGTTGTCTGATCACACAAGCAATATAGATCTGAGGGAATTTCAAAGACACTTCAAAAGATTTCCCTAATACTGTGGGGAAGATGGTTCTGAAAACTCTTACAGCAATCCAATATTATGATCAGTAATGGGAATCAGTGGGTATACGGGCACACAGCATATACCTATTTCTCAATTTCCAGGTTTTTTTCTATGGTCAATGTATACTAACGGAGACATTTGTGTATACCTATTTCCCAAAACCCAGATTTTTTGAATACTTACTGCACAAAACCTGCTTTCATCTTATGCCTATTCCCCAAAACCCAAATTTGCAGTATACCTATTTCCCTGAACCCAGCTTTGTCGTATACCTATTTCTCAAAACCTAGCTTAGCCATCTACTTTGTTCCCAAAACCCATATCAATTACTGATTAAGATGAGACTAAGGTGTGATCTAATTAAAATATCTATAATTTCATTATTTTGTATTTTCATATAAGTTCTGCCTCCTTTAACCTCGATCTATAATTAGGTATAGATAAATAAATATTCATGAAAATATTGCATAGTTTTTTCTCAGCTTCTACTTATTTTTTTATTTTGTTTATTCATGTTCCCAAAATGCACACTTGTATATTTATTGAGTTGAGATTTCAAAGGCCAAAATTTCTATCACAAGATGTTTACATAATGATGAAAGCATTTGTAGAAAATGTTTTTCTTCATTATGAAGTTAATGTTAAACATAATATACGAAATATTGTATGAATTATAATAGTGAAACATAATATAATGCTTGAAAGCTTATTTTAAAAAAACGCTCTTATTTTGACAAATTCTGACAAATCCACAATGTTTAACAGCTTCAAAGCAAAAATAATTTTGTCCATGCCTTAAAGCTATCAAACATTTGTAGTTTATGCTATATCATTATGAACAAAGTCTGCAACACATACACATATGTATATAAGTGATGAATGTTAGTGATCGACAAAGTGGAACAAGGAAAGACAGTTTAGGAATTTCACATTGTCGGATGCTAATATCCATGACTGATCATACTGTCAACTTCAGGAAAACATATACATAGTGATAAGTAAATATACTAGTACTTCCGAGACTAACAGAACACATAAACAAAACAGGGCAGTGAGCAGAGAAGGGAAGGAAATGAGTTAAGGGTGTTATTCAGACCTCTGCCTACCATCAGGGTCCTAGCGGCTCAATCAGTTAGTGCAGACCTAGGCTACATAGATGCTCCCTGAGAAAAAAAAAAGGGATTGTTTTGAATCCCATCTGGGGCTCATTTCTTCATTTTCTGATCATCGCCGTAGTTTCACTCATTACCATAAAAATTTGGTCCATCCAAAATTTAATGCCTGAAGTGTCTTTCCTTACTTCACATATGTATATCTATCTATATATGTACATTTTTGTATACATATATGTACATACATATGACAGGCAAGAAATGTCCATAATTTTAAACAATATTTGTTTAAAAGTAAGAATGCTGCTTGAATACACAATATATATATATATATATATATATATATATATATATATATATATATATATGTACATTGTTCTTGGTGATTTTAGTAATTTGTATGAATACAAAAAAGAAACTGATTTTTCTGCTGATAATATTTAAATACAGTTGCTGGTTGCTGAAGAGTGTGTAAGGCACAAAATGTTGACATTTACCAGGTAAATATCCTTGTAAATTTTATTGCATGTATATGAATATGTATGTATGTTGCTAATTAGACAATTGGAAAGTGAAGAGAAATTCAAGATATAAAACAGGTGTTATATCTAAAAGAAATGGTTATTATCACATGGGCATGTTCTGATACATTTTGATGGTTGCCAACCACATTTTTCAAAAAAAGTTGAAGCGGTCGCAGAGAAAGCCCTATGTTTGAGATTTGAGGAATGAAATGAGATTTATCTTGTTGGTTGTTTTGTAGAAGTGGGAGGGAGAAGTATTTGTATACATGCCTTTGAAAATCAGGTTGATCTGCAAAAGGATCACCTCACATCCAGACAACAAACATATTTATATATATATTTATATATACATGTATACATCTGTGTGAGTATATATATATATATATGTATATACATATATGTGTGTGTGTGCGTATGTATATATATATATACATATATATATGTACAGTGGAATCTCGAAATACTAACCTAATCTGTTTCTGAGGGTTCTTCTGATATCAAATTGTTTGTGTATATATTGAATCAACTTTTCACATTTGAAATAATGTAAATTAGATTAATCCATTTCAGACCCCCGGAAGTTACTCATAGGAACATGATTCAGTTTAAAAGCTGATTTTTCAGCTGAGAGCACTAACTTGAAATCAGTTTGTTCCATCAACAACAACAATAACAACAAAAGAAAAGAATTTGAGAAGTTCTCTTTTCATTGTAGTGAGAATTTTTCCCATTTTTTTAAAAGTTATTTCTTACATAAAAAAACACATACTACAACATTTCTCTCACTTTTTGCTGCAGTTTATTTACATTATAAAGAGCAAAAAACAGATACAGTATTTTTTAAATTTAGATGGACAAACAGAAGATGACTGAAAGATGTTTTAAGAGCATTTATAATAAATTTCCTTCTTTTGTTACAGTCTATTCACATTGGCTCAAGAGAAGCTGACCAGTTTCCTTTGGTTTGGATGTAAGGGAACAGTTAGTATATAAGTTCAATTTTTCCTCAAAAAATTGTTCATACACCAGTTTCTCCCAATAGAGATGCATTCATATATTGAGGTATATGTTCCGTGGTGTATAAGGCCCGCAGAGGGCAGAAACATAAGCTAGTTTGTGTAGCGAATCCACATTCTACTATTTATTTCCAATTCTCCTCTAAATCTTGACTTTCATAATATAAAGTTAAATGTATCAAGCACCTTAGAAAATAAATCCATCACATCAGAATCAGAAATTGCTTTATATCATTGATATATATCTATATTATGCTATGCTGCTAGCCTGATCTGTACCATATGTATTTTATATATATATATATGTGTGTGTGTATACATGATTATAAATTGCATTATATTATATAGAAACTTATTTAAAGAATGATCTTCCCTCATTACATGGTTAATGTATCACTCACCCTAGACAACATAAATAGAATGAACAATTAAAGAAAATATGGCTGCTGAAGAGCATCACTACGTTGAAGAGGTTACCCTATAGGTAGCAGGTTCAATTCCTGCAGCAGCCCCATTTTCTTTAATTGTTTGTTCTATTTATGTTACTTACGCCAAGTGATATATTCATTATGAAATGATGGGAGGTCATTTCAAGTAAGTTTCTATATAATATAACACAATTTATAATCATTCTGCCGGTTCATATACATCCATTTCTGAATACATATATATATATATATATATATATATATATATACATTTATATATATGCGTGTGTATGTGTGTATATATATATATATATATATGCATATATATATATCTGTCAATCAAGTGTGGGAATGTGGTCTATAACAATGGTTAAGATTTGTTTTGCTACTTTCAGCTCATCAGATGGCATATTTAGGTCTGCAAATTATCATACATAGAAAACATAGAAAACAATTGGGTACGATTGATATAAATTTTTTTCCGATCACTAAATATGTGACTTGTGATATATATTTCACTTATATATATATATATATATATATATATATATATTGGATGTGTGCAAAAATTCACAGCACTCTTTTTTGAAAACTAAAGGGCCTTTGTTTCTTTTAATCTATCGAGGATTTTTAATGAGAAAATATGTTGCCTGCTTCTTGGCAGTTTGACTTAATACAACCTTCTTCCCACATCGTTGTTTTGAAAATATCAGATCAGATCAGAGTACAGACTGCCTCTAGCATGAAATAATAGTTATTTATTTTTCTACCCAAGTTAGAGATTTTGATTCAAGCCAAGGTGAGAAAGTCAAGATTTCTAATGCTGATCTTCTTGGCAGGTAGGCCCTCCCCACTTAAAATTTTGGTTTAACGCAATCTTCCAACCCCCATCCACCATACTGACCTTCGCTAAATAAATACTGAAGAATGATGACATAGAAATAAGATCAAACATGAACCTGAATATTGGTGTCAACAACTTGAAAGTGAGCATTCACTCTCTCTCTCTCTCTCTCTCATCGGCCATTATCTACTTCTCCCACACCACTCCTGGCCCTACCCTATTTGTCTTTCCCTGGTACGTCAGTCTCTGCAAACACTTTAACACAAAAGCATTTCAAAGCTGATCCTGAGTCATTCATCGTCCGCTCAATGGTACTGAACACTTGACTCAGCATTACCCCTAACCATACTGATTGCTGCAGCCATTGTGAACTTGAAGCTACACTCTCCAAACGATTGTTAGAGGTGATAGAGCTTGGCACTGAGGGTCCTCATCACAGCACTACACCATAGACATGACAAGGAGGCCCTACATTTTCTGAAGTTCCAATATCCAAAATGATCTTGTGTTACTCTTAATATGGCCTGATTAACAAGAATATGAACATGAAATCAAGCAGTTTTTTAAAATTCTGTCCAATTCAAGTACAGATATCCCTTTGGTATTTGTGGTTTCCAATGATTTGCAATTCAGTCTCGGAACATTTAATCAGAATTCTTTTTTAGTTTTACCAAATATATTGAGAGAATGCATCCTATAAAACACACCGTGTGGTACAAATGAAACATGGAGAGTCATACATGCATCATAATAATATTTGTGTTATTAATTCATTTCTGTAGACAATATAAATCAAGTTGTAAATTTGAACTTGTTTAATGTTTACACTCATGTAACGATATTTAAGTTAATTTTTTTCCCCAATTCATTGTGCTGTAAACAAATTTTTTTATTTACTTTTTAGTAGATGGAATATTGTAAAAATTATCAACAGATTTTTCTCCTTTTTATGCTATTTACCTTCAGCTCAATATTTTTTTATTGCTTTTTATCATAACTCTTCTCAGACAGGATAATTTCTTTTAAATAAAACAACAAAAATATTAATATGGATGTAAAAAATAGTAGAAGGAAAAAAAATGTTTATGATCACTGCAATGAAGTTTTATGAAATGTATTTTTTTTGTTAACTGTATTTTTTTTCATTAACATCTACCATGCACTTTTCTGAACAATCTTTTAAAATTATTTCTATTAATATTCGGACCATCCTCATCTTGGTTGTTTTTCATACAAGGTTTCGGCCGTTGCACTCTACGGCCTTCGTCAGGTATCATCTGGTAGATTTTTGGGGAAGTAACAAACCGAACCCTTTATTTATCTGACGGGGGTATATTGACCGTACTCCCCTCTTAGCATTAGTAGTATTGTTATACTGTCTCACACTAGGATCGAACCTAGAACCATCAGATTACTTTACAGTAATTTGTCTGATGCTGTAAACACTGCGCTATGTGTCCCAAAAAAATCTACCAGATGATACCTGATGAAGGCCGTAGAGTGCAACGGCCAAAACGTTGTATGAAAAACAACCAAGATGATGATGGTCCGAATATTAATAGAAATAATAATAATACCTCATCTCAAAAATTCCGAGATATACTAATCTTTTAAAATGTATTGCAATGATTAGATATCTCATTTGAAAGTTTTATTAGCATAAAGTTGGTCATGAAAAAAAAAAAAAATATTTTTGCGGGTTTAGTGAGGATTTCTGAGCAGATTAAGGCTGTTTTCATGTTTTTGACTAAAAAAAATATTGATTCTACTATAACTGATGGATCTATCACTAAAAAAAGTAAAGTCAAGTTTGAAACTTTGAAATTTTTGCCATATGCATTACTGTATTTATTTATTTAATAATAGATTTACAATCTGTGAATGGTAGAGTGTGTGTTCATTGTATTTGGTACAAGATTTCTGGGGTTTGGGGAATAAAGGGGTTCGGAATGGGGGGAACTGCAAAAATTATTCACAGATTTTTGTATTTGCAGCCCCCTGATGCTCCTAACCCCTAGTGAATAGCAAGGGATAACTACATGAATTACAAAATAGGATGTGGTTGAATCACGATCACTTAAAGAAAGAATCTGCCTCTTCTGCTCATATATATACATGTATGCATTAAAAATGGAGTTATATCATATAGAAACTTATTTGAAATGATCTCCCATTGTCATATGGTTAATATATCATTCGATTTAGACAGCGTATATAGAATAAACAATTAAAGAAAATGGGGCTGCTGCAGGAATCAAACTTACCACCACTACCATTTTCTTTAATTGTTTATTCTATTCACACTGTCCATACTGAGTGATATATTAACCATTTAACAACGGGAGATCATTTCAAATAAGTTTCTATATAATCTAATGCAATTATTAATTCATTCTGTCGGACCAAATATGTCCAATTCTTAAATACAGGTATAGTGCTTGACATTATGTACAAATATAAATCTGGCATTTTCAAGTTGCATCGTGACAAAATGATTGCTCAGAATTTGTTTGTTTCACTATTACTAGTCAGTTTTTAGTTACTTCCCTCACAACTTTTGTTTTCATATCTATTTTTTATTGTGTATTCGTTAATTTTCATTTAATTTTTCTATTGGTTTAACCCCAGTTACATTTTAGCATTTACTGTTTTATATATATTTTATATATATTTCGGATTTAAAATTCTACATTTGGAAATTTTTTTTATCACTAAGTGTTTTAAATTGTTTTGGTGTTTCAATTTATATATATATATATATATATATATATAT
Organism: Thysanoteuthis rhombus; assembly: GCA_963457665.1. Classification (NCBI taxonomy): domain Eukaryota; kingdom Metazoa; phylum Mollusca; class Cephalopoda; order Oegopsida; family Thysanoteuthidae; genus Thysanoteuthis; species Thysanoteuthis major. Next base: position 5,212,604 of record OY735216.1, read on the forward strand.
ATATATATATATATATATATATATATATATATATATATATATATTGATTGGACCCAGGTCAAGGTTATCTGTAGATTTTACCAAGAGTTGGTGCTTATACTTGAACAGATATAATAGTTATGGGGGAATGGTGCTCTAAATAACCATCATGTTATGCAGGCCACAATACACTTTTTGTAAAGACATGTAGTGATGGGATAGAGCAAAGGAATGTAGATTCATGCTTTTTTCAAGGGTATTAGTATGAAGTGAATGTAAGCAGCCTTAGCTGGAATTTGAACTCAGTTTGCTGATTTCATTTTCCATGTTGGTAACAATGACAACGACCAATATCATCTTCTGTTCAAACAAAAGCTCCTTAACTCTTGAATTTGTGAAAAAAATTGAATGCGATTATCACAGGGGAAAGCTCCTGATTGAAATTATCTCCTTTAGACTTTTGGGTGAATTTTTTTTCTATTCAATACATAAAAGAATTCCATTATCTTGAATTCTAACCGTTGAAGAGGTCAACATTGGTTATAAGTGGTCCATGAATTTAAAACCACTCATCTTAAAACTGTTCATCCTTGAAATGACCAACTGAAGATACGTCTAAAAGATGTAATAGGGGTTGGCATTTCAAGGTATTAGTTTCTCATATCTGTATATCGTCCTGTGAAGTGGTTCTTTCTTGAGTTTCAGTTGTGTAAATGTTCTAGAAAATTTGATACTTATGCGGTTACTGAATATTCCCTTGTTCTCTCAAGTACATTGGCGCCTATTTACATACATAAATACATTTCCCAGCCCTAGACCTTTAAATCAATGATTGTCTGATGTAGAAAAAACTGGGAAAAATAAACATTAAAAAATGTTGCTTGGTTACCAGTGTCTTAAATTCACAGAAGACAATAAAAAAAATGAAGAAACAATTGTATGAATTAGAAAAATCTCCTTAGCTTTCAAACTGTCTGTAGACGATTGAGAGTTGAGTCTATGTTGTCTTGCAGACCATTAATGCGTCTGGAGTTTCTCCAAGAATTTTTTTAAAGAATCCTCCGTTTAGAGCTTCCTAAAACATATCAGATTGTTTCTACTATCTTTTTTATTGTATAAGAAAAACTTTATTTGATTTTTTTTACCAATCCCTCTGTGTATATTTATATATATATATATATATTCATACAAATACACAAACACTTATGAATATAAAGATATGTATACATCTACATATGTGATTAACACTATGACTCTGTACCACTGAAAGGTAACAATTTTGCTGGTAAAAAATATGCTCTATTCATCATTTGAAATAATGGTCTCTTCCTCTAAAAGGAGTTCAGTTGTTTCTTTTCTAAGAAAAAATCATCTGATAGAAATTCGAATATATTCTTGAATTTTTTTTATCAGTAATGATTAGTATTGATGGTGAAAGAGAAAGAATTTAGATGATTAAGCACTGAATATTGTATTTTCACCTAAAAGTTTTGCTGCAATTTCCGGCACTCAATCTGTATGTTGTGCATTAAAATTGAAAAAGAAAGAGATTGTAGTGGTCTGGAATTGGTAAAAGCTAATCCAGAACTAGTTCCAGAACAAAAGATTTCTTGTTATCACTTCTGTCAATGAAATGGTAGAGGTATATGTATTCAGTCTTTCTGTCTGTTTGTCTGTCTGTCTGTCCTCACAATATTTCTGAAAATACTGGATGGATGTTGATGAAATATTGCGGAAGGCTAGGCAGTGTTTTGAGGAAAAAGTGGTTACATTTTGGGGTGGGTCCAGGAATTTATATTTTTTCCATCCAGACGTCCGTGTGATTCCAGAACAGGTGGTTTCAAACTGATTGAGACACATTAATCCTTGCTTTCACCTATCCTATAACTCAGTTCAGGGTCATTTCATGTTGGGTGTGTCAATGTGAGATAGTCTGACAGAACCCATCCCTCTTGGGGCTGGTTTTAAAGCAGAGTTGTCTGACCCCTAGAGTGGTTGCCAACCAAGGCTACAGAAGCCTTACTATTCACACATGGTGAGGGATGGATTCATACCCCTATTTGTCTGTCTGTCTGTCTGTCTGTCTGCCTGATGTCCCTAAAAGTTCTCATTGGATTTCCATGATATTTTGTGGAAGGGTGCGTGATGGGTTACAAAAGTGATTGAATTTCGGGTCCGATCAATGAACAATTACTTCCCCAGACCGTGGCATTGGCAGAGGTGTACGCTCTCTGAGTGCTTCCAAGTTCCAAAGCATTTTTGTCGTTAGCGTAAATGAATATTTTTTAATCGCAAATCAGTTGTAACTTAAGAAGTAGGAAAAACTTATTCCCTGAAGGCACATCTAAGCATCCTAACATCAATGATTTTGTAAAAGATTCCAGCCAAAATATTTCCATGTGAAGAAAATGTGACTACACCCAGCAATGAGTAACCAGTTGACTAAGTTGATGACTGCTACCCACAACAGACAGGTTTGAATACTGTTGCTGGTTTTAGGTTATTTATGCATTCTGACATTTATATGTATTCATGTATTCGAACGCAATAGAAATTTCAAGTTTGCAAACACACGCTCCCCTCAATGAGTTGGGAAAACAAGCAAAAGAATATTTTTTTCTAGGCATAATAAGGAGTACGTGTTTTTTTTTGTTTCCTGAAAATGACCCCCACAAAATAAGTCTTTTTCGTGGGTGGGTGTTCAGTTTACAGTGTAATTATATGCTTAATTTGTGTCCTGCAGTATTCATACCAGTCTTCAGTCATGTGACAGTTTCTATTAAGTGATAAACCAGACCTGTTTTTAAATGATTCAAATGACCAACATGCGGAGGAGATTCTATTGGAAACCAACCTTGATTGTTCACTTCAGAATTATGAATTTGGCAGACTCTACAATGTAATAGAACCTCAAGTAGACATGCCATATTCACATATTTCAGAACCTTCTACATGATCAAAACTTTAGAACTGGTTCAGTAGAAGTGTCATATGAACTGGATGGATGGTTGTGATTCATAATTTCCCTTGGAATCTCCGTATTATTTTTTTATACCTTTGCCTATTTAAATATTCCACTGTGTATGTTTGTGTGTGTATTTGCACACACACACACACACACATGCTTGATTCCAGAACAGGTAGTTTCAAGCTGATTGGCACACATTAACCCTTTCACAAACTAAGGGACCAATTTAGCATAAACTCGCTTTGCAAACTGAATCCCCACTAAAAGAAAATTTTGAAGGAAATTTAAAAAAAAACAAAAACTAAACAAAACAAAACATTTTTCTAGACATAATACAGAGTACAGCTTTGAATTTTTAGCCCTCTAGCTCCATTGATGCCACCTGTATGCTCAACACATACATACCCAGCCAGACTCACTTGTAAGCTGGAGAAACCTATATAGATGTTGACAGTTTTTGGTTGACTGTTTCTTATGGTACTGACCCTGCTGCGTGTAAAGTAGATAGTCAAGAGAGATTCCTTATGCAGATGAGACCGAAATGTGTCAAGGATAATGCTGGGAGCGGAAGTATCAAGGAAAGTCCTTGAAAATAATCATTGATGATGGTTGAATATGGGTCTCACGATGAAGCAGAAGAAAGATGAATAATGACAACAATCGTAACATTATTAATAATTACCACCATTAACGATCTTAATAATGGATTATAAACTGGTTGATAAGGACTATCAGTAATATTTGTGCCCTTGAGAACAAATGGCTCAAAAAAAAAAAGGTCTGGTTAGTCAATAAATAAAAATGATTATGTGACCAATGTGTTTTTGTGCATCCCGTATACGTGATACGTACATAGCCAGCCAGACCAGCTTGAAAACTTGGATACTATGTCGACAGTTTCTAATAAGGAAGTAGGGATATGATAAAAGTGAAGAAAGAGAAATTATCAATTTCACTGGTCTCTGTCTGTCAAGACTGATAATGGATACAGCAGCCTTTTCACTGTCATCGCCTGATCACATATTGTGATATGAGAAAGTAGATCTCCTTTGAAGATTGCTCACCCATCCTCTCCTGTTTCTGACATTATGGTATGCCAGTGACAAAAATCCTTTTTCAACCTAACTGGCTATAAGACAGAGTGTAGGGAATGCTGAATTCATGCCTTTTCCAAGGTTATTAATGGGAAAAGGCTTTATCTAAGTACTCTATCAGTATTTGAAATTAGCTCACTAAATCCAGTCAAGATAATTGGCCATAAGACAAAGGGCAGGGGATGCAAGGTTCATGCCTTTTCCAAGGTCAGTTGTGGAAAAGAGCTCTGTTAAAATTGTCTCTACCAGAATTTGAGCAGTTCGATACATCCAGTCAAAATAATTGGGTATGATAGGACAGAGTGCAGGGAATGTTGAATTCATGCCTTTTCCAAGGTCACTTGTAGGGAAGGGCTCTGTCTAAGTTCTCTCCACTTGAATTTGGACTAAGTTCAATAATTCCAGTCGAGATGATCTGGAGACTGAAGGAACTGGAGATTCAAAGATGGATTGAAGCAAATCCAGCCCAGATAAAAAGTGTTGAGGAGAAATTTGAAAAGACTTGCTGTCACTTGATCCCCAGCAAAAACCACTCTAGCATGAAGATGCAAATGCATAACTGAAAAAGGTTTTGGTCGGACAGACTGTAAGTTTGTTTGCTGATGGGATTATACATCATATGAAATTTTTGTAGCATAACACAAGGTGTATAACCATAAACGTATTCCATTTTTAGACAGAATGTTTTGAAGGGTCTAATTACATCTTTTGGTTTCGGACTTGGAGTTTACTTAATTGCTGACTTAATGAGGCTTGAATTTTTTTAGTTTTTTAGTCTTCCACCTTTACTTGAAGTATTGGTCCATTATTTTGGAAAAAAATTATTTTCCTTTGTTTCATGTGAGCATAATTTAACATAATCCTATTCCTACTTGCTTGGCCCATGAAAGCTTAACAAGGTCCCCATTAACTCTCAACATACTGGACATATAAATTGGCCCAGGATAAAAGTGTCCCTTTCTGGTACCTCTAATCAGGATCAGAGTGTACCCATTGAAAAGTGTTATACAAGAAAGAAAAAAAAATACACACACAAACACACACACACACACATATATATATATATATATATATATATATGATCATGTATTCATTCTTTGCATGAATGAATCACCATAACCCACACTTATTGCAGAATCACTTATCTGAAAAATAATCTGTTATTAACTACAAAAAAATACCAGCACAAAATGGGCAGGGAGATCCCCCAAAAGCTATTCTTAAAGAAAACAATTTTAGACTGTGTTCAGTAGGGTACTAATGCTGATTTCAAGAGGGTTGTAGCCCCCGAAATGTGACCAGGATTGCTCAGAGACAAAGAGAGCAAAAAGAGAAAATTCTTTAACCTACTTGGTTGGTCGGTTGGGTAGACCTTTCGTTGGGGTTACAGTGATTTTTTATGTGAATATTCACTCCAGGGGTATATGATAATCATTTTGGGGGATCAAGTGTAAACAAATCTCCTCGAATCTCAATCACTTTCTCAGTATCCTCACCAATTTCATTAGTGCTGGGATATTTATTGTTTTGTACTAATTGAATTTTCACGCTAGCAATATTCGGTGACTTTCATCCGGAGATCAAGTGATGTCATCATCATCATCATCATCAGCAGCAGCAGCCTGTTAGTGTCCATTGTTGGACATCGGCCTTACCCAAGATCCGCCAGACTTCTCTATCATGGGCATTGCGGAGCTAGTACTTTTTGAATTTATCTAGCTCGTCATATGATCTCTGGGATCCACTTGGTGAGTTGTGATGTCCAGCATGTGTCCAGCCCATTGCCATTTGAGATTTCTAGCAATTTGCATGATGTCTAGGAATCTTTTCTTTTCTCCGATATACTGTGTGGTCTCATAATCTCTCCATCTGTGGTTGAGCATGATTCTCTCATGTGTATGTTACATGGTTCTTAGTTTGAGAGTCAATCTTTTGGTTAACTTCCATGTTTCAACTCCATAGGTGACTATCGGTAGGATACATTTGTTGTATACCCTTCTTTTTAGGACAAGAAGGATTTCCAGTATTCCTGTTGATTTTAGTAGTGCTTGAAGAGTTTAGTTTTTCTCAGAATTGTGATTCTTTGAGACTGTTCCAAGCATATCCAGTGATGCAGCTGAGATATGGCATGTGCCCTGGGTACCTCTAGAGGGGAATACCACTGGAAGGGGGAACCAATGAGCAGTTCCAGTCAAACCATCCTTGGAAATTGAAAAAAAGAGTTTCCATCAAATGTGGGATGGCTGGACACAGAACATTTTTTTCTTCTCATTTGGTTGCACTGATATCATTTGCACTGTTCCCAGTGGATTGTTTCTCCTGACTGATCATTGTTTTGTTTGTATTCTTTCTGGTATGTTTGAGGCATTCGGCTTCAGAATAAATTGCTCAAAACTATTCCCTCCCTCTCATTTTCTTTCTTTCCTCCTCCTTCTATAAAATCTATCAAAAACTGTCAACAAAAACTGACACAACATAGGTTTCTTCAGTTTTTGAATGATTCTGACAGGCTGGCTGGTTATGTATGTGTCACATGTATAGGTCGCAACAATGGAACTAGAAGGCCAAATATTTCAATACTCACTCCTTATAATGTCTTGAAAAAAAGTTTTTTTCAGATACCCTAACCACTTCAGTTATCAGTGGAAGGTTCAATTTACAATGTGAGTTTATCCTAAATTGGTCCCTCACTTTGTGCCTGTCAGCATTCTTTTGAAAATTCAGACTATTATGATCACTACCAAAAAAAAGGTGAAGAAAGTAATTCAATCATTGATCATCCCAATTTCCAATTTTTTTACTTGATCATCCCAAACACAGCCTGCTGCCAATAGACATCGGTCACATGATTGTTTCTATTCAGTGACTACTGTTGCTATAACTCTCGTTCTACTCAGCTCTGATATCACTTAGTGTGGTTATAATTGTTACAGTCATCATCACAACTAATATCATTATATCATCATTTTGACTGCCCAATAATCATCATCATCATCATCATGAATCATTATCTATACTATCTGAAAGTAATTAGTAATGATTGAATAAGGAATGAAGTATCTATTTTTGAATTTCAGTATCAAAGTCAGTCTGCAGTGTCCATTTTAAGCACAGATAGTATCACCTTCTCAAAGACAATATTCAAATTATAGCCACTTCATGCCAAACCCAATAAATCCAACTTTTAGAGTGCATATCTAAATAAAACCCGAAGGCTTGTGATGTGACCTTTAACCTCTTGATGTTGACTCTCTATGATAGCAGATTGTGGTGTGAGGGCCACGGCAGAATGTGCTTTATGCAGGGAACCCAGAGAGGTAGAACGAGGATAGATAAATGTGTACATAAATAACTTGCTAATTTTATACATTTTGTATTATGTATGTGTATATATATATATATATATATATATATATGCATATATATAATACGAAATGTATATGTGTATATATATATATATATATATATATATATATATATATATATATATAAAAATATATATATGTATACATATATATAATACAAAATGTATATATATATATATACATATATATAATACAAAATGTATATATGAATATCTATGTATATATATACATGTATATATATACATATATATAATACAAAATGTGTATATATATATATATATATATATACATATATATAATACAAAATGTGTATATATATATATATATATGTACATATATATAATACAAAATGTACATATATATATATATATGTACATATATATAATACAAAATGTACATATATATATATATATATGTACATATATATAATACAAAATGTACATATATATATATATATATATATATATATATATATATATATGTATATATATATAATACAAAATGTATATATATATATATATATATATACACATATATATAATACAAAATCTCTCTCTCTCTCTCTCTATATATATATATATATATACATATATATAATACAAAATCTCTCTCTATATATATATATAATACAAAATATATATATATATATATATATATATATATATGTGTGTGTGTGTGTGTGTGTGTGTACATATATAATTGGGCAGTAATACTTCATTTATGCAAATTAGGCAGAATACAACTAACAAGGAATATTGTTCCAATTTTTTCAGAGGTTTTCCTATTTTTGATAATGATTGTAGAATCAATTGAAAGCACTCAATCCGAATTAACATATTGTCATCAAATGTTTGACACCGAAATTTATTCTCTTGTGAGAAAACAAGAAAAAATACTGAAAAAAATGAATACGACATTCTTTTTCAATCATGTCCAAGTGAACTTGCATAGATATACGTGTATCTGTAAAATTGCTCATAAGTATTTAAACAAACCAAAGTTTTTGAGATACGGCTTGATTTCAAGATTTAAAACAGGAACTTTTTGCAAAAAGAATCAAAATCTGTTGTGATCAGTACAGCAAGGCATGCATTTAGGCATGTTTTGTTGTTCTCAATAATATATATCCCTAAATAATTAAAAATCAAAATTAGTTCTACACCATTCAAATGCCTGTGTTTGGTAAGTCTGAGACAAAGCTTCGATTATCTCCCATTTTTTCTAAATCTGGTGACCCCTAACTCTAGGAATGAAGAGATGGTGGGTAAAAACTTTTCAAGGTAGAATTTAAATTGATGACTATCACCAGTTTCTGAATGAAAGGAGTTTGAGAAGTCAGAAGAAACCAACATTGGCTTTTTACTGTTTCTTCTCCGGAGAAAAAAGTAAGATGTCAATAATCTCTCTATTACAAAAAGAATCTGCATCCGTCTGACATAAGGTTTGGTACATGTTTAAGAGAGGCCGCTATTTATCACTAAATGATTAGTTGGTTGAGATTAGGAGTAGAAAAAGAGACCCTATTTGATTTCATATAAGACCCTACCCCTCATCTCAAAAATGCATTTCTCTGAATTCCTCTCATTCATCATTCTGTCTTCTTTTTTTAAATTCTCTTCAAGTTCCGGTCAACAGAGGTTACAGTTATCTTTTGAGCCATTTCTTGAGGGGGGGGGGATGTTAAATCCTGTCAAGTATGATAAGCCCCAACAATTGCTGTAATATTCATGGTGGTTTGATTTTGAATAGGTTATTTGAAAAATTGTGAGTGTTTTAAAAAGCTCCTCCATTTTTATCTTTTGCTATTTCATAAAATGGTGGAATGTCTGAAATTTCTGGAGAGTTCCATATCTACTTTATTCAGGGAAAAAGAAGAAAAAAAGATCCTACTGATGATTTTGGCAGATAATTGTAACTTGGAGCTAGATTTAAAAAGAATGGTACCAGTAAGTCTCAATTGGCTCTTACAGAAAAAAAAATTTTAAAAATGCAATTCAAGTAAAGGTTCTCATACGATCACCAATCATTAAACAATGTTGAGCCTGGTCAGTACCTAGATGGGTGACCACCTGGGAATTCTAGGTGCTATATTACTGAGTAAAAATAGCAGAAAAAATGCCATCAAATGAAGTAATTTTGGAATTCAATTTCTTTTTATTTGGATATTATATTTTGATTTCTTGATGTACAATAAATTCCCTTTACATCCAAATCGTTCCCTTTTATAAGATTTAGCTATAGATTGAATATTTTGCTCACAATTTAGAAATCATTATCTATTTATGGATTCAACACAAAATTAAGATTATGGTTTATTTAGGATAATATTCTTGTCTTTAATTCTTTTCACTGTTACCCACTTATTTTTCTGCTATTTGCAATAATCATTCAATGATTAGATGACTGTTTGAATGTTGAAAATCCACAGTTAAATACTGAATATTCACCTTCTGCTAACACTAACACCCAAATGAAACCAAAGTTTATTCTTTGTGGCTGGCTCAAAGACAAGAAAAAAAGGCTGCTAAAGAGAGAACCTTTTTTTTTGACATATTTCTTAATTTCTCTCTTCATATGTTGAAGAGAGATTAATAGAGATTAGCCTGATTTGGCACGGGGTCACATGCTAAGAGAGTAGGAAGATCTTTTTTCTTTACAAATCTTTTGCGGTTGTAAGAATATCCTTGCTCTAAAATATACTCTCAGATTCATATCAAAAGGATGCAACTACCTTAGCCATCAAGCAATTTCAACCATGTATTTGGTATGCTAGATATGTGTCCTCCTCGTGCCCTTTACTTCTTAATTCAAATTGCCAAAATTTTGCTCATTAAACTGATGATGCTGTAAGTAAATCATCATCAGTTGCAGCTGTTTCAGGCCTGTTATTTGTCAGAGACCTTCCCCAGGATCTGAAAATTCTTTTGTATCTCAGCATCATAGTGCTAGAAGATTCCAAATTTCGTCCTGATCATCATGCCATTTTACTTTTTTGCCGGGCCTCAATTTCAAACATGATCTCAAGGGATCCATGTTGTGACTCA